>SDVV010010092.1:0-16407 GCA_016164225.1 Gammarus roeselii
TTTATATGTAAAAACTTATGCATTATATACTTATGCATTGATCGTTGAATGAAGTAAACAGGAGGCCTCTCGTTTGCACGGATTGCTCCCGAGATTTTTAGGAAAGAGAGAAAGAAAGTGTCTGTGAAATTTTAATGGCGTGAATCAGACCGTAAAAAGATTTCAGAGGCCCCTGGAGAGACTTAAGAACTCATGTGGGCCCTAAGAAAGAGATCAAAGGCCGTTGTGCTAACAAAAGAGCATGCAAATGTTCAAACTCCTGTGAATGTTGCAATTGTTGAGGCGATGCCCTGGCAAAAAAAACAGTAAAGACAAGACTTTATTTGATAATTAGCAGCCAACTTTCGTGGTTTAGGGACGATTTGCGTTATCTCTTTCGCTGGTGCTTTGTAAAACTTCCCTGAACAGTAGTTGCTGTCATGAAAAATACGTGTAATTACAGACAAAAGTTTGAGGTCAGCCGGTGGGACTTTAAATTCGTCTTGGAATTACTTACGCATCTTGAGATCTCCAGAAACTTGGTGACCTGGAATACTTTCAAAGGAATCCAGAACTCTGTTCGACTTTGTCTGTAATGATCGCCGAGGGTCGATAAGAGGAGACAGGCAGTTTTAGTTGTATCTCAGATCTCAGATACGATGCGTGTTCACGAGTTCTATCTGGAACGCTCTGCATGCACACATATTTAGAATCTGAATCAAGAAGATGATAGTTGATATACAAGAAAAAATGATAATATGGCCATCAGCTGAGTTTGGTTGGTCTTTTCATTGCATTTTTGTAGATATTTTACAGGTACTAATAAGCCTCGTGTATAAACCAAATTGAAGTTCTGTATCAGAACTAGACTGGAGACAGCAAGTATCTAGACGTAGAGTGGACATTGCAGGTACATGGCCGCAGAGTAGACAATACATGTAACGAGCGGTAGAAAGGACACTACAATAATCTACCAATTCAGTGGACAATAAACGTATCCACCAATAGAGTGGATATAGCATGGCTATAGTAATCAATTCGACACTCCAACTAACAGCAATAGAGGGGGCAATGCATTATCTACTGCAATATATAGCAGTAGATAATGCCAGTATCCATAGAAAGAGTGGGCATTACAAGTAAATAGCAGCCACTTGGACATTCCAAACATCTAGCACTCGAGTATTCAAAGCATGTATCCATCAGAAGAAATAACAGTGTAAGTATTCATCAGTAAATTCGATTTTAAGGCTATTACAATCGCGTGGACAATCCAAGTATCCAGCAGTGGTGTAGCAAATGCATGTGCCTAGCAATAAAGTGGGAAACGCAAGTATCTAACAGTAAAGTAGACATCTCTAAGTGTCGGCCCCAAGTGATTTGCATTGCAGGTATGTGGCAAGGGAGAAGACTATGGGGCCATTGTATCGTGCATCTAGAGTCGTCCGTGTAGAATTTCGTACTACCAGGGAGTAGAAAACGCTCTAAAATGATCTCATCGGGTATAAAATATCCCGTGACGAACTATTATGGGTAGTGTAGACCATATTGACTATCGTGCACCAGGTAGTAGACAATGTTGATAATCGTGCACCAGGGAGTAGACAAAGTTGAGTAACGTACAACAGAGAGAAGACAATGTTGAGTATCGTGCACCAGGGAGTAGAAAATGTTGAGTATCGTGCAACAGGAAGTAGAAAATGTTGAGCTTGGTACACCAGGGAGTGAACAATGTTGATTATCGTGCACCAGGGAGTAGACAAAGTTGAGTATCGTGCACCACGAAGAAGACCATGTTGCGTATCGTTCACCAGGGAGTCGAAAATGTTGAGTATCATGCACCAGGGAGAAGACAATGTTGAATTTATTTTCTACCACAAGGAAAGCGATTAAAAGTATCGTGATATCAGTGTAGATAATAAAGATAATCGTGCGACCTTAAAGTAAACAATGTGGAATGCAATCTGCACGCAGCTGAACATTTTTGTACCCCAACCCACATTTCCAGTTGGAACGACGCTTTTTAAATTTAAAGCCTCATGACTCACTGGGTTTGCATCTCTTCCGGCTCATACGCACTGCATTAAGACCCAAGTTTACGACCTTTGCAAAGCCGTCTCCGCTGCATCGCAGAAATATCTACTCGAAATAAACAATAAAATTACATCTTGCAGGATCCAGGGCAGTATATCCTGGGAGGGGCTTAGAAAGGATCAGAGGGGATCGCCGAGGACGGAGAGGAGAGCTGTAAACATCCTATAAATGGAGGCGTAAAATTTGCAGCCTGTCCTGTAATAGGATCTCGCAAAGAGCTGCTCTTTGGGGTAAATTTGAGCCAGGCGCTTAATTAGGGTAAGTGTTGTTGTTATTAGACGGGGCGTGGTACATAAAAAACATTGTGTGAGTCGAAACAAGCGCATTGCATTTTGTGTTGTGGCTGTTCTCGAATTAACACAATACGCTGTGTTAATTCGAATTCATGAGAGTCCGCGCTCTAAATATTGGTATCGGGCGTACCAAAACGCACTAAGACATTTATTGATAACAAAGCAGCTGCCTAATCGTTTTGATCGCGTTTACTTCTACTCAAACCCAAATATGTCAACATTTCAGAAATGTTCGCTGTCCACATGCATCAAGTTCTGGACAACCCGTTTCCAGCTGTTCTGTCATAGGCAATGTCAACTTCAAACCGGGAATGTTTTCCATCCGCAAGGTTGGCTGGAACGCAGTTGGTCGACTGTACACGGCAGGTCTAAGGAAGCCCACCAAAGGTTTATTAATTACCGAGTTCGATATCAAAGGCATCCTGCACAACCGCTCTGGCTTTTGCGACGGCCTTCGAAGCTGGTGAAGGGGCTGGTGTATCAGATGGTTCTGGGGCTTGTATAACAGATGGTGCTGGGGTTTATACTACAGATGGTGCAGCAGAAGGTAAAGGGCTGGCGCTGCAGATGGTGCCGTGTTAGATAGTGATGACGCTGCTGATGTCTGATAAAGCAATTGACGGAGCTGCAGATGGTGGGAACGCAAATTGTGTTTCCACTAGTGATACTATTGCCTCTACTAGTTTGTGCGGTGATAACTATTGAGCAACAGAAATGCCGCAGTTGTGTTGATGGAGGGGTCTTTGCTTATTAAATTGATATCAAAGGTGGTGTTCTTGTTTTTCTGCGGGGCTTGGGGACTTTGCAATTGATCATAAATGTATTAACAAGTGTGCTAGTAATTGGGACGACTGTTCACAGTCTACAGTCACCTCTGGGTCACTAGCATCGTTAATTGCTGATAATGTTGCAGTTTAATTACATAATCAATGCGAATATTGAATTCCAAAGCGGGATCACTGCTGTGATTGAAACTCGGTGATGTTTCTACTCGCGTGTTTGACACCTTCTCGTAAATTGAACGCACTCTCTCAAGGCTAAAGCCTCGTCCTTGCTAGCCGAAGCGGGCATAGACACGGAAGAAGTAAGATGGGCAAAACAGGCAGGTGGGCAAAACCTGGTGTGGTGCTTTCAAAGCTCCTCATGTGTTCACTGGTGCCGCGTTAAAACTTAAGATTTTCGACCCGGGATACCTGCAGCGGGCGACCAACGCTGAGCGAGCAGCCAGCATGCAATTCTTGACCTTTTCATGATTGTCCTACTCTCAATTTGTTGACACTAGAGGTGCCTCCTCATATTACCATCAAGTAACTACCTTCTAAGAAGAGAAAACCAAGGGTGTCATGTCGCCAAATGTTGTGTTAACAATCTTTGTTATGCAGATGATATACTGTTGTTAGCACTGACTCTCCCAGCATTGCAAAAGCTTCTTGATGTTTGGAATAATTTTGCTGAACCTCATGATATTGTATATAAAACTGCAAAAACTGTATGTATGCCAGTTTGACCGAAGGGTCCCCGTTACTACCTATCGACTGAGATAAAACTAGGCGGTGTTGCACTGGACTATGTGGATGAATTCCAATATATAGGGCACATCATCACAGAAGATTGCACTGATGACAAGGATGTCGCAAAGCAAACAAGGCGGCAAAATGCAGTTGGTAACATGCTGATACGAAAATTCTCGTTTGCACCAAGAGAAGCTAAAACCCAGCTCTTCAAATCATATTGTTACCCGATTTATTGTAATGCGCTGTGGAAAAAATACTGTCAATATAGCGTGAGGAAATTGACAGTGAGTTACTGTATAATGACACATTTAGACTGCTGATGCAGGTCCTTCGCTCGACGTCAGCGAGCAGGGTTATGAACTCCCCAAATAAATCCTCGCTGCAATCTGCTCTGGTGAAGCACTCGCTGCCTCGTCATTCTTAAGGCGATGGAAAGAATTACTATACACGTAGGCAGGATAGAGTTGTATGCCGTAACTTATTTGCAGTTGTATGCGGTAATTTTATTACTTTGTTCTCCTAGCAACTCTTAAAAAAGATATCTCAATTGTTATAGTGTGCCCATGTTGGTTGTTAATAAAGCTTTTATCATTATTATTATTATCATTATTATTATTATTATTATTATTATCATTTTATTATTATTAACAGGATTATTATTATTAATATTAAATCCGTCACCAGAACGTGTTGAAAAAAATACGAACACTTCGCAGGAGTTCCGTGTCTTGGTAACTAGGGGGTCTTTGATACTATTGCATTTTGCGCTACTCCCAGTCTTGTCCGTAGATATTCTTTGCATGCATGGACACAAACCACATTAATTATTTTGTCAATGGGCGTGCCTGTGTCTCAACTGCCGTTTCCGGAGGCATGGACGAGGCTGTAGAGACCAACCCTGACGGGCAGCGGAGGGGTTCATCTTTGCTCCACTGAGCGGCCGGGTTGCTCTCTTTCTCGAGCAACACATGTGATAGGAGCAGCAGAGTGTAGCTCTCTCTCTCTCTCTCGAGTAACACAAATGATGGGGGCAGCAGAGTGTGACCCTCTCTCTCGAGCAACACATGTGAAAGGAGCAGCAGAGTCTAGCTCTCTCTTTCTCTCTCTCTCTCTCGAGTAACACCAATGATGAAGACAGCAGAGTGTAGCCCTCTCTCCCGAACAACACATGTGAAAGGAGCAGCAGAGTGTAGCTCTCTCTCTCGAGCAACACATGTGAAAGAAACAGCAGAGTGTAGCTAACTCTCTTGAGTTAGCTACACTCTGCTGTAGCTAACTCCTATCACAACACATGTGATAGGAGCAGCAGAGTGGATCTCTCTCTCTCTATCTCCCTCTCTCTCGCTCTCGGGTAACACAAATGATGGGGGCAGCAGAGTGTAGCTCTCTCTCTCTCGAGCAACACATATGATAAGAGTAGAAGAGTGTAGCTCTCTCTCTTTCTCGAGCAACGAATATAGTGAGTGCAAATGTGGTCGTAGCAGCAGCGTGTTCCTCTCTCTCTCGAGCAACACATATGATGGGAGCGGCTGAGTGCAGCTCTCTCACTCGAGCAACACATATGACGCGAGCGGCTGAGTGTAGCTCCCACACTCGAGCAACACATATGATTGGAGCGGCTGAGTGTAGCTATCTCACTCGAGCACCACATATGACGGAAGCAGCTGAGTTTGGCTATCTCTCTCGTGCAACACATATGTTGGGAGCAGCTGAGTGTAGCTCTCTCACTCGTGCAACACAAATGACGGGAGCAGCTGAGTGAAGCTCTCTCTCTCGAGCAACACAAATGATGGGAGCAGCAGGGTGTAGCTCTCTCACTCGAGCAACACATATGATGGGAGCGTCTGAGTGTAGCTCTCTCACTCAAGCAACACATATGACGGGACCGGCTGAGTGTAGCTCTCTCACTCGAGCAACATATATGACTGGAGCGGCTAAGTGTAGCTCTCTCACTCGAGCAACACATATGACGGAAGCAGCTGAGTGTGGCTATCGCTCTCGTACAACACATATGTTGGGAGCAGAAGAGTGTAGCTCTCTCACTCGAGCAACACATATGACGGGAGCAGCTGAGTGTAGCTCTCTCTCTCGAGCATCACAAATAATGGGAGTAGCAGAGTGTAGCTCTCCAACTCGAGCAACACATATGATGGGAGCGGCTGAGTGTAGTTCTCTCACTCGAGCAACTCATATGACGGGAGCTGCTGAGTGTAGCTCTCTCACTCGAGCAACACATATGACAGGAGTATCGGAGTGTAGCTCTCTCACACGAGCAACACACATGATGGGAGCGGCTGAGTGTAGCTCTCTCACTCGAGCAACTCAAATGATGGGAGCAGCTGAGTGTAGCTGTCTCACTCTCGTGCAACACATATTTTGGGAGCAGCAGAGTGTAGCTCTCTCACTCGAGCAACACATATGACGAGAGCAGCTGAGTGAAGCTCTCTCTCTCGAGCAACTCAAATGATGGGAGCAGCAGAGTGTAGCTCTCTCACTCGAGCAAAACATATGATGGGAGCTGCTGAGTCTAGCTCGCTCACTCGAGCAACATATATGACGGGAGCGGCTGTGTGTAGCTCTCTCACTCGAGCAACACATATGATGGGAGCAGCTGAGTGTAGCTCTCTCTCTCGAGCAACACATCTGACGGGAGCAACTGAGTGTTGCTCTCTCTCTCGAGCAACTCAAATGATGGAAGCAGCTGAGTGTAGCTCTCTCACTCTAGCAGCACACATGATGGGAGCATCAGAGTGTAGCTCTCTCTCTCGAGCAACACATATGGTGGGAGCAGCTGGGTGTAGCTCTCTCCCGAGCAACTCAAATGATGGGAGCAGCAGAGTGTAGCTCTCTCTCTCTCGAGCAACACATATGATTCGAGTGGATGACTCTAGCTCTCTCACTCTCGAGCAATACATATGATGGGAGCAGCTGTGAATATCTCTCTCTCTCGAGCAAATCAAATGATGAGAGCAGCAGAGTGTAGCTCATTCTCTCTCGAGCAACACATATGATGGGAGCAGCGGAGTGTAGCTCTCTCTCTCGAGCAACAGATATGATGAGAGTGGCTGAGTGTAGCTCTCTCTCTCTCGAGCAACACATAAGATGGGCGACCAAGTGTAGCTCTCTCTCTTTCGAGCAACACATATGATGGGAGCAGCAGTGTGTAGCTCTCTCTCTCTCTCTCTCGAGCGACACAAATGATGGGAACAGCAGAGTGTTTCTCTCTCTATCTCTCGAGCAACACATATAATGGGAGCAGCTGTGTAGCTCTCTCTCTCTCTCTCTCTCGAGCAACTCAAATAATGGGGGCAGCAGAGTGTAGCTCTCTCTCGAGCAACACATATGATGGGAGCAGCAGAGTGTAGCTCCCTCTTTCGAGCAACTCATATGATGGGAGCAGATGAGTGTAGCTCTCTCTCCCTCTCTCTCCCCCCCCCCCTCTCTCTCTCTCTCTCTCTCTCTCTCCCTCTCTCTCTCTTTCTCTCTCACGAGTAACACAAATGATGGGAGCCACTGAGTGTTGTACTCTCTCTCTCGAGCAAAAAATATGTTGGGGGCAGATGAGTGTAGCTCTCTCTCTCTCTCTCTCTCTCATTCAACACAAATGATTGGAGCAGCAGAGTGTTGTACTCTTTCTCGAGCAACACATATGATGGGAGCAGCAGTGTGTAGCTCTCTCTCTCTCTCTCTCTCGAGCAACACAAATGATGGAAACAGAAGAGTGTCGCTCTTTCTCTCTCGAGCAACACATATGATGGGAGCAGCTGTGTCTAGCTCTCTCTTTCTCTCGAGCAATGCAAATGATGGGAGCAGCAGAGTGTAGCTCTCTCTCTCGAGCAGCACATATGATGGGAGCGGCTTTGTTAAGCTCTCGCTCTCTCTCGAGCAACACATATGATGGGAGAGGCCAAATGTAGCTCTCTCTCGCGAGCAACACATATGATGGGAGCTGCATAGTGGAGCTCTCTCTCTCTCGAGCAACACAAATGATGGGAGCAGCTGAGTGTTGTATTCTCTCTCGAGCAAAAGATATGTTGGGAGCAGATGAGTGTAGCTCTCTCTTCCTCTCTCTCGTTCAACACAAATGATGGGAGCAGCAGAGTGTTCTGCTCTCTCTCGAGCAACACATATGATGGGATCAGCTGTGTATAGCTCTCTCTCTCGAGCAATGCAAATGATGGGAGCAGCAGAGTGTAGCTCTCTCTCTCGAGCAACGCCTATGATGGGAGCGGCTAAGTTTAGCTCTGTCTCTCGAGCAACACATATGATGGAAGAGGCCAAGTGTAGCTCTCTCTCTCGAGCAACACATATGATGGGAGCAGCAGAGTGTAGCTCTCTCCCTCTCTCGAGCAACACAAATGATGGGAGCAGTAAAGTGTAGCTCTCTCTCTCTCGAGCAACACATATGATGGGAGCAGATGACTGTAGCTCTCTCACTCTCGAGCAACACATATGATGGGAGCAGCTGTGAATAGCTTACTCTCTCGAGCAAATCAAATGATGGGAGCAGCAGAGTGTAGCTCTCTCTCCCTCGATCAGCACATATGATGGGAGCAGCGGAGTGTAGCTCTCTCTCTCGAGCAACACATATGATGGTAGTGGCTGAGTGTAGCTCTCTCTCTCTCGAGCAACACATAAGATGGGAGCGACCAAGTGTTGCTCTTGCTCTCGAGCAACACTTATGATGGGAGCAGCACAGTGTTGCTCTCTCTCTCTCTCTCTCTCTTGAGCAACACATATGATGGGAGCAGCACAGTGTTGCTCTCTCTCTCTCTCTCTCTCTCGAGCAACACATATGATGGGAGGAGGTTTGTGTAGCTCTCTCTCTCTCTCTAGCAACATAAATGATGGGAGCAACAGGTGTATCTCTCTCTCTCGAGCAACACATATGATGGGAATGGCTAAGTGTAGCTCTCTCTCTCTCGAGCACCACATATGATGGGAGCAGCAGTGTTGCTTTCCCTCTCGAGCCACACATATGATGGGAGTAGCCCGGCTCTTATTGCGGGTTTATTAGCACCATAGTGTTGCCGCCTTGCCTTTCTTCATGACATACTAGCCCAGCTCTGACTGCGGGTCTATTAGCACCATAGTGTTGCCGCCCTGCCTTTCTACATGACATTCTAGCCCAGCTCTGACTGCGGGTCTATTAGCACCATAGTGTTGCCGCCCTGCCTTTCTACATGACATTCTAGCCCAGCTCTGACTGCGGGTCTATTAGCACCATAATGTTGCTGTCCTCCCTCTCTACATGCCATTCTAGCCCAGCTCTGACTGCGGGTCTATTAGCACCATAGTTTTGCCGCCCTGCCTTTCTTCATGACATTCCAGCCCAGCTCTGACTGCGGGTCTATTAGCACCATAATGTTGCTGTCCTCCCATTCTACATGCCATTCTAGTCCAGCTCTGACTGCGGGTCTATTAGCACCATAGTGTTGCCGCCCTGCCTTTCTACATGATAATCTAGCCCAGCTCTGAGTGCGGGTCTATTAGCACCATAGTGTTGCCGCCCTGCCTTTCTACATGTCATTCTAGTCCAGCTCTGACTGCAAGTCTATTAGCACCATAGTGTGGCCGCCCTGCCTCTCTACATGTCATTCTAGTCCAGCTCTGACTGCAAGTCTATTAGCACCATAGTGTGGCCGCCCTACCGTTCGACATGACATTCTAGCCCAGCTCTGACTTCCGGTCTATTAGTACCATAGTGTTGCTTCTCTGCCTTTCTACGTGACATTCTAGACCTGCTCTGACTGCAGGTATATTAGCATCATAATGTTGCCTCTCTGCTTTTCTACATGACATACCTCAAAGATGCCGCCTTCAGCAGCAAATGGCAAAAAACATTCCCATCATCAACACAGCGTATTGACTGCCGAATATCGTCGACAATATCGAGCTACAGGAATGTTGTTTACCTCTTGGAACGGATGTAAATATGGGCTCTGGGATTAATAATGAAAGCTAATAAGAACTTTGAGAAATGGGGTGGCAGATCAGGAATGAACGTTTTGCGACGTTGCTTTCTCTCGCAACTGTAAGCTAGGACATTCTTTCAGCAACATGAGACTGCAAACAACCCTGATATTGTCTGGAAGTTATTTGTCTCTCCAGAGAATATGAAGCACCGCTTGTCTTTAGTTAAGCACAACATCAGACGACTGGCACTAAGACGATCATCTGTGAAGGTGGTTAGGCCTTATCTTTATTTCAGCGCACCAGGACGGCCAAGCGTAGATGACTGGCACTAAGTGGATCATCTGTGAAGATGGTTAGGCCTTGTCTTTAGTTCAGCGCACCAGGACGGCCAAGCGTAGATGACTGGCACTAAGTGGATCATCTGTGAAGATGGTTAGGCCTTGTCTTCAGTTCAGCGCACCAGGACGGCCAAGCATAGATGACTGGCACTAAGTGGATCACCTGTGAAGATGGTTAGGTCTTGTTTTTAGTTCAGCGCACCAGGACGGCCAAGCGTAGATGACTTGCACTAAGTGGATCATCTGTGAAGATGGTTAGGCCTTGTCTTTAGTTCAGCGCACCAGGACGGCTAAGCATAGATGACTGGCACTAAGTGGATCACCTGTGAAGATGGTTAGGTCTTGTTTTTAGTTCAGCGCACCAGGACGGCCAAGCGTAGATGACTTGCACTAAGTGGATCATCTGTGAAGATGGTTAGGCCTTGTCTTTAGTTCAGCGCACCAGGACGGCTAAGCATAGATGACTGGCACTAAGTGGATCACCTGTGAAGATGGTTAGGTCTTGTTTTTAGTTCAGCGCACCAGGACGGCCAAGCGTAGATGACTTGCACTAAGTGGATCATCTGTGAAGATGGTTAGGCCTTGTCTTTAGTTCAGCGCACCAGGACGGCTAAGCATAGATGACTGGCACTAAGTGGATCACCTGTGAAGATGGTTAGGTCTTGTTTTTAGTTCAGCGCACCAGGACGGCCAAGCGTAGATGACTTGCACTAAGTGGATCATCTGTGAAGATGGTTAGGCCTTGTCTTTAGTTCAGCGCAGCAGGACGGCCAAGCGTAGACGACTGGCACTAAGTGGATCATCTGTGAAGATGGTTAAATTAAACGCAATTACCTATTGCGTTTATAAATAGGTATAGATACTCTGTTGCTGCGAGGCGTTACTTTTTTCAGCTTAACACTTCGACAGACGTGTAATATTGCATGTATTGGAGTCTTAAAGTGTTCACTCTTCTATTTGTTATCAGATTAAAATAGCTGTATTGGGGACCATAAGTGTTTATTCGTGTATTTGTTCTAATACTTATTAAATTTTATGTTCTGCAATGTAAGCAATCTATTATAACTTGATGTGCTTCCTTGAAGAGATCTTTCTTATTGAATTGATAAACAAACATTAGAACTACTCAGCGGCTTACCGGTTAGTTCTAATGTTCATTAATCAATTGGACTGAATTTAAATTTGAAATTGAACCTTTTCTCTGTACTTTTGAAGCAGTTGCTGGGCTTGAGTGTTGTCCCTTCAAGTTATTTTCTTCCCCGTAACGAGGCCCACAGCTACACTAATAGTTTTCATTGCTTATTTTATTCCCCTAGCTTTTGTCATCCACTCTTCTCAAAATCTCCATCTCAAGTTTTCAAAGTCCTAATTTGTATTATTGTTCCCCTTTATTGTTAAAAATGCACAATAAACCCCATTGAACCAAGTTTGAAAGACTACATCACTCATACCGGCCTATTGTTCAAATTCAACAGCATCCCAACTGGGCTATTCTTTACCTCTTCGTCCTTCTCCTTGCCTACCGCACATGCGCATCAGTTTTTAAAGTATAAGTTCTTATCAGTCTTTATGCACTCTTTTTAATTACACGACTCACTTACTTATTCTCAGTTCCCGGCTGATTATCTAGGGTTGGCCGCCGTGTCAACTGTTACGAACCTTTATACTATCTGATCGTTATTGACCTAAAGGTGGTGCAAGGTTTAAATGATTATATGATATGATTTTAATATTATTTTTAATAATAAAACATGAACACATAAACAGGGTAGCTACATGCCAAGGGTGCATGATTATGTTTGTGAAGCTGTTATGATTATGTAATAAGGATCAATAGTTCAATAACACGGAATAATGGTAGCCTAAATACTCGTAGGCTTATAATTGAAAGCAAGTAAAAGACAAAAAAAAAAGTTCATTGTGATTTAAATACTATTAAGTTGAGTGAATTCCATCCACCCTCCTCCCGTGTGAACAGAATATGAAGTCCCTCGTGCCAATCTAAAGTAGCTTAAGTAGAGACACGAACTCTCCAATGAGGAGATGCCCCACACTTTACTGAACTCTAAAGGGGCGTGTCATCCCAATTGTTGGACCGTTGTTGGCAACGCTACCGACCATGTAGGATCACAGACTCCGCCCTATATTTGTAACACTCACAGGGCAACGGTTTCGTCATTTAGAATAAACACATAGCCCGCTTGTTATTTTATAACGAGCACAAAACTGCTGACCTCCTCGCTACACATGGCATGCACAAATGGCACACACTTGATGACGCTTCTCGGGCGCGTAACCCTATCCGGGGGCATTCAGCTGTTTGCAAAATAAGCACTTTCAAGGGTTGATAGACCTACCAAGCTTTACACGTTGTCGGGATCAGCCATAAGATGTACAGTTTAGGGAATAAAATGAAGTTCAGAAACGGAGTGTTATAACACAAAAACTATTTTACGTTTCACGAAATAAGAAGTTTATCAAGTGCAGTTGCCAGTGCCCTAAATGTACAATTCACGGGTAAATTGTTTAGCGCCACATCTACAAACCATGTTACCAAATTCTATACCAATCGTTAGAGTGAGCACTAACGCAAGCTCAGATGGGACACGAACGGTTATTCTCACTATTGACCACAACTGATACGAGTAAACTATATGAGAACATAAAATTTTGTACGCTGAGGCTTGAAACAGTAACAATAAGCCGCTGTAAATGCTACAGTCGCATCGATGCATCTCAGTCAGCAACTGTGTTGTGACCACCAAATAACTCGCACTTTTGGTAGTACATATGACACTAGCTCTCGAACTCTTTAGAACTCTAATTTCAATCTTTGAGACACTAGCTTTGAGAGTTTTAGAACCATGGCTTATGACTATAATTCTAGCTATAAAACACTTTGGGACTGAAGATTTAGGACTCTTTAGGACTCCACTGTTAGGTGCAGAGCTGCCCTTTGAGCCGTGTTCCTACCTCCCCTCAGCGCCTAATCAGTGGGTGCCGCCTTCACTCAGCGCCCAGGCAGTGGGTGCCAATAGCGGAGCGCTACCTCCACTTGGCGTCCAGGCAGCGAGTGCCTACCAAGCGCCACCTCCACTCAGCGCCCAGGGAGTGAGTGCCTACAGCCTGGTGCCACCTCACCTCAGCGCCAGGCAGTGTGTTCCTACATCAGGGCGTAACCTCCCTTCAGCGCCCAGGCCGTGAGTGGCTTCAGCGGAACGCATTACTGTTACTAATACAACTTCCATTATTTTGACCAACTTCTGTAGAGCTGAGTTGGAAAAATTCTATGAAAACATTATTTAGTTGCTCACTACACGGATTTAATCAACTTTTAGTAACCCAATCCCTCTGCTCTCTGATAGCGAGGGTGTACCTTCCAGCCTCCTCTCTATTCGGCGAGAGCGTCTATCTGTGCTCCCTCCCCCCAATCCCTCTGCTCTCTGATTCTCTGATAGCGACGTTTTACCGTAGAGAGCAAAAATTCGTTTATGGATAGTCTGTAACCGGGAAAGCAATTCGATTTTACCCACTTGGAATTTAACGTCATCTAAAAGTTTCTTCCGGTACTATGTGTGGATTAAGTCTCTTAATGGGTAATATTAATCAAATTCCCGACAAGTTCAAATATAGAGCGGAAAATGGACACAGAATATTTCACTTACTTATAAATCATAAACGAATTTTCGCTCGCTTTTGTACCTCCAAACTTCCTCTGTGCTCAGCGAGAACGTCCCTCTGAACTCCCTCTCTACAATCCCTCTGCTCTCTGTTAGCGACAGTGTGCCTCCCAGCCTCCTCTCTGCTCGGCGAGAGTGTCCCCCCTCCTCAATCCCTCTGCTCTCTGATAGCGACAGTGTGCCTCCCAGACTCCTCTGCTCCGCGAGAGCGTCCCTCTGTGCCCCCCATCCCCAATCCCTCTCCTCTCGGATAGCAACGGTGTGCCTCCCAGCCTCCCAGCCTCCTCTCTGCTCGACGAGAGCATATCTCTGTGCTCCCCCTCCTCAATCCTTCTGCTCTCTAATTCTCTGATGACGACGGTGTACCTCCCAGCCTCCTCTCTGCTCGACGAGAGCGTTTCTCTGTGCTCCCCCTCCCCAATCCTTCTGCTCTCTAATTTTCTGATGGCAACGGTGTACCTCTCAGCCTCCTCTCTGCTCGGTGAGAGCGAGCAGAGAGGATGCTCTGCAAAATTTCCTTAAGTTAATGAAGATAAGTTAGTGTCTAACATGGAAGTTGCAACTTTTTGGCTCTCGGCGACCCACTCAGGGAAACTTTCCAAAAATGGAGCTCACAAGGAAAGATTTTGTGGTCGGGCTGCTCTTTCAATTTACTGCACCACCGATTAATATACCTTGGAAGCAGTATCATCGATAATTGTGTAACAAAGAAATTATAGTTGGTATCGGCACAAGGCTTTCATAGTTACATTCATTTGCCTATCTCAGAGATTCAGACTGTTCAACTTTGCTTGATGTTTGTTTAGAAAAGGACTGTTCAACCTACGAATTGTTTAGAAAAGAATGTGTGTTGTATCATAAGTTACTGTAGGCAGAGGACTTTCACTTGGATACGGATGGGCTTTATGAATAAGATATTTGAACACAGTTACATATAAACGTTGGGAAAATAGGGATTCAAGTTGTATGCAAAGGAAGAGAGTTGGGGATTTGAACGTAAGGAGAGGTCTATACGGGAGCGAGTATCTGAGCGGGGCCCAGGTCGAGTCAACATTAAATGTTCCCAGGCTTTCCATCCCTGTTCCGCATACATCACGCATGCACTACATGTACACACACGTGTAAGCTAGATATTCTATCACTTCCGCTGGTAGGCATGGCCTACGATGAGTTGTTATCAGTCCCGTCTTCACTGTACGCGTCCAAATAACTTCCGCTCGCCTTAGATTAGCTTGTACCTTTCTATTTGCTTCGTCTGTTACAAATTACATTGTTGTATCATACTAACCGATCGAAGCGACCTTCTTGTCTGGCATTCATAATCTGTGAGGAACTTGTTATTGGCGATCGTCAACGGGCCTGAAACCTCATTCGTGATGCACGTAGACATCACGCTGGTGTAGGGATATGACACTGTGTTCTGTGCCAGTCTGAATTTTACAGTACGAATGTCAGAGATTGCACGTTCTCAAGACATGCTGCGTACCTTCCTTCTACTCTAGTTCTCATGACACGACTTGTTCCTTCCTTCTCCTCTGGTTCTCAAGAAACGCTTTGTAACTTCCTTCTCCTCTGGTTCTCAAGAAACGCTTTGTAACTTCCTTCTCCTCTGGTTTTCAGATCAGTCTGTCTTCCTTCCTTCTCCTCTGATTAATAGGAGAGTCTGTCTTCCTTCTTTCTCTTCTGGTTTTCAATACACGCTGTGTACCTACTTTCTCCTCTGATTCCCCGGATACGCTGTGTACTGTCCTTCTCCTCTGGTAATCATGACACGCTGTATTCCTTGCTTCGCTTCTGGTTTTCAGACATGCCTATGTAACTTCCTTGTCCTCTGATTCTCAAGACACGCTGTGTACCCTTCTTCTCCTCTGCTTATCATGAAACGCTGTGTACCTTCCGTCTCCTCTGGCTCTCAAAACACGTTGTGTACCTTCCGTCTCCTCTGGTTCTATACCTTTCTTCGCCTCTGGTTTTCAGACATGCTGTGTACCTTCTTTCTCCTCTGGTTTTCAATACACGCTGTGTACCTTCCTTCACCTCTGGTTCTCAAGACACGCTGTGTACCTTCCGTCTCCTCTGGCTCTCACGACACGCTGTGTACCTTCCGTCTCCTTGGCTCTCATGACACGCTGTGAACCTTCCGTCTCCTCTGGATCTCAGGACACGCTGTTTCCCTGCCTACGTCTACCATGAGTGCAGCGCATCGGCAAACATAATGAAATATACGGCCTCAACCTCCAAGAAGACCAGCGCTTACGCGTCCAGGAATTTCCAGAAACTCACCGAAACCTGATTGAGATTGATAAGAAACTCTAATTTGAATTGTGGATATCGAATTACGTAAATAAATAGGTTCTTCTCAACACAACCGGACTGAGATTACACTGAGTCTAGACTAAGTCTAGACTGAGCACATCCTGAGCCCAGACTGAGGCTTGTCTGAGCCCTGTCTGAGGTCAGACTGAGCCCTAACTGAGCTCAGCCGGACGACTCAAAAACACGATCGAGTGCAAAATGCGACTTCCACCAGCGACGCAGCTAACAACAATAACGTGAACAAGTAAATACAACTAGGTGAATTGGAATATTAGTA
>SDVV010010093.1:0-16405 GCA_016164225.1 Gammarus roeselii
ATACAAACATTTTACTTGTCCCCTATTCTTTGATATTGCTATTGGTACGGACACATCTGTAAATATAATCACATCCATTCTCGCGGAACGTGTTTTGACGACTAGACTAATATATTTGTAAGATTATTTTAGGTTTTCCTATATAATAGATATCTCTATTCGATCAAAGTTTCGACATTGGCAGAATTAGTGGCTTCGTGAGGTGAAAAGCATTTTTATATAAGACGACAACTGGAATTCTTCACGGTACCTAAACAAATAATGCATTTATTACTTTTCTAAATATTTTTTTATGATATGGTTCGATGCGAGGTAGAAAGTTTAGTTTTATTTCAAATTTGAGGGATATTAATTTTTTAAGATGTACAATACAATCGAAATGATCTTGACGCTCAATAGACTGAATACTGTGTGCATCTTTGGAAGGATCAATCAGTGGGATGCATATCGGATTTCGTTATGGTGTCTATTGTAATACTTGTTACTGACTACACAATTGGTAGCTTGAACGAAAATTGTCCACTGATTTATGTACCGTTTGCTCTTTCCACATTCGTTTAGTATTAGTATTACGTCTGTTCTTTCCACATTCGTTTAGTATTACGACAGGAGAAAGAGCGCATTTTAGTTCTCCACCATTTATCTTTCTTATGTCATTGTTCATACGACCAGGCACGATCAACCATTGATGTCTTGCAGACGGTGTTTATTGTTTCAGTACGTGGCTGCTTGTTTTTTTGAGCCTGCTCAATTTACAGTGTTTTACAGTGTCTTGTTGGTACGCAATAGTCCCGCAACACTCCCGGAGGTTTATTTAATGTTAGCTTTTTTCAAGGTGCTATGTACCACTCTTTTCTACTTCAATTTGATGGTTCCAGCCGTCTGTATTCACGATTCCTTCAATCTTATTGCTTTATTTTATTTGAGGGTCAATTCTTCCTTGTTTGCTGTGGAGTAATTCAGGTTTTTTCATAAATCCATCTTCATTTATGACTTGAAAGGTAACGATGAGTATATACATGATGTGACATTAAACTAGCGTGATTTGTGAAAAATCATCTACAGCTTAGCTGCATAATATTTATCAAATTAAAATTCTTCGTTCTAATTTTAATACTAAAGAAATGTAACGCGAGTAATGAAATGTAATTAGAAAAAGGTGTTGTTGCCATCATGATTGAGGTTTCGATTTATACATAATGTTTGCCATGAGTAGACATACTTGGTACGGCGATCGATGGATTATATTGTATGCAATGATGTGGACGCTGTGTGTCTGCCCGAGTAGGATATTATTTTAGGAATTTTTATAATGTAGGCATTAAAGAGGACATAACGATTGTTATTTCTTTATCCCTTGCAATATATGAGGACATTAAGACATGGGTACAATTTTCACGTATAAGAAAGTCGACAATAAACGTTGATTATAATAAACAGTTCAAACATTTCCACCCCCATAATATCTTAAAATCATTTACCATTATTTTTCTTGAAAAGTGCTATACATGCAGGTGCAGAACAAAATGGATTTCAAAAGATTGGTATACTTACAACCAAACATCAATCGATCAGGGAAGTCATCTCAAACCGTTGCTTAAAACCTGAGTTAAGTAAGAGATGTCTTCAAAAATTCAAGTATTTCAGATGGAGAACTATACCTATCACTGCTGGCTCTACTGTGAACTTCAGGAACGATTCCCTGAGGGAAGATTCTTGTTTAGATATTGTGTGTGCTGGAGTCTAGATTTTGAAATAGGTGAGGTGTTCCGGTGACCCTCGTCCCTGAACTGGGATCCTATGTCATCCCTGAACTCTGAACCTTCGTCCCTGAACTCTAAGGTTTGGGAACATGCTCATAGAATAAGAGTAGCGAACGAACTCGTGTGGACTGAAGCAAGAGTCTTAACCAACACGAATGCTTTCAACTGAGGCAATGTTAGGTGGGTAGGTATGCAGTAGTGTGTATGTATATATTTATACCTTTTGTATGCTGTTTTGTGCCTTGCCCTCTGAATTGATCGTCTCGTTGGGTAACTGCCCATTCTAAATTCACAAGGTCTACCACCCTGCTTGGTAAGTGAGGTAGGAGTGACCGGAATGGCTTCTCTTTTTATGTATAATAACTGATGCCCATTACGCTTCTACCGAGAGGTATACAGCCGGGTTGATATAAGGCAACTTTGTCCGACTTCTGGAAACGAGTTCGAAAAATGGAGTTATGAAGACTGTTAAATAACCATGGCTCGGGAGGTGTAATGCGTAAACTCGTCCGAACGGAACGAAGACAACACGCTAACATGCTTGTAGTACTTCACTGGGATAGTGCAGATATATTTGCGGGCAGGGTGGGGTTATTATTAGCAAGTAATGGATAGGATGTGAGGGGTCGTGGATGTCAGCGTAGTAGTGTCTGCCCTTCATTTCAATATGATCGTATAAATGATAAAACAAGCGTTTCGTTGTGCATGTTTAATATTTGAGTAGCTTGTGTATTACTTGTTGCGATGCGTAACGCGGCGTTTTGCGTAGTTCAGATTATCAAAACGTGCTTCGACGAGGTGGAGCTCAAAAAGTGTGCAAATATGCAAGTATGATCCCGATGTATTGCTTAAATGATGTTCCCTCCGTAATACCCGAATGCGGTGTGTTAGTGAGCGGAGGTTAAAAAACTGTCCCCCGATTTTGATGTTAATGGTGTTACCAAATTGTTATACCTTTGTAAAGTGTTTTTCTCGGGATCGTAGGAAGATCAGAGTAAGGTATGCATGAGTTATCGTGTTCACTTGAGTGTGAGCCTGGTATTCTCTATTGAATGAGTTATTCGTCAACCCGCTGCGTTTTATCCGGAAAAAGCAACCGGGTTAAAATTCTTTTTTTTTATATAGTATTGAAGAACTCTACATCTTCCTCATGGTTTGCAAATCAACAACAGGTTACCTTTTACAGAAAGGGGGCTAGCCGACGGCAAAGCGCATCTCACACTTCTCTCATACCTTCACACTCACACAACTTAGCCCTTTTTCGCTAAAGGGTCCGGCCGGGAGATAACGCAACACACCCTCCGGGTCATGAGTGCGGTCCGAGGTCAGGGTCGGCAGCAGGGCCCGACAGTATGACTGGTTTATTCCTGCCGCGTCATGATGACCGGGCCCCCTCGCCCAAGACCATTCGATCTTCCAACGAAATGCCAAGGGCGGGAAAGCTCATCAGGACACCGTCAAAAATCATCCATTCACAATCATTCTCCACTCTCACCTATTCATTGCATGCTCTCGCTACCTCAACACTCGAGTATCTGCTTCCTAACGCCTGCTTCACATCATTCATCCACCCAAACTTCGTAAACCCTCTAGGCCTACGTCCACTCGCCTCTGCATTCAACACTCTACTCACCAATCTCCCTTCATCCATCCGAACCATCTCAGCAAATGCGAATCAACTCTGTCCTCTAACTTAACTATTGTTCTACTTATATTCGAGCAAGTTGTTTTTCCTCGGCCAGCTTATAACTTTTCTATCAACTTCATTTCTTTTCCATTTCCTATGCACACCAGCAGAAATTATGCCTCAAAATGTTCCAGTCAGCACACTACAACACCTAATTGAATCTAATCATGAAGCTGTTCTAATATTGAGATCAGCTAATATATTATATATAATGCAAGACATGACTCCTGTCGATAATGGCCTTGCGGGCGAGCGAAAAGTGAGGAGAAGTAATGGTGGACGATGGGAAGATAGTAGTAAGATAAAGAATATGCTCGGTTAAATCATTTGGAATGTCAAACGGGTAGGGAAAGGACCGCTGTCAAATAGTGGGGAGAGGAAATGTTCGGCGAGCACGCATACAGTGAAAGGTTTAAGTTTGGAAAATGATTTGGTGAGCCACTTGGATTAAATATTTGGGAACATTTCTTCCATTAAGAACATTTCGAAGTTCTACATGCCAATGAAGTCGAACTGCAAACGTAGTTGGTATAGATGGCACTTATGGGATGGTAGGGGAGAATCATACGCTCTTCCTGGTTCAGCAAGTATTCCATTGTGCGCAGGCGAGCTGCGTGACTTCACTGTATGTAACTGAATGATCAGTGATTTATAGCTTAGAGCACACGTCGGAGAGCGTTGCGTCTACAGCGTTGGGATCCGAAAACCACAATGAGGGCTCCGTTGCCGAATTAATTTGGTAGCCACTTCTCAGAATTGCATCATGCAGAAAACACTGCTATCGTTGTCATAAAACTCTGCCTAATGTTAACACAATTCAACATAATACAATCAAAAGATCCGTTCGTTTCAATAATAGATTAGTCGGTACGTTGATGCCTGTGTTATAATGTGATTACTCCTAGATGTATGAAAAAAATGATGCTGTTTTTCTTACATCTAGCAGAAACTAAACTAAAATTATACATAAACGATCTCAGAAATTCCAACTTCCATTTTCTCATGACAGTAATGTTTTGTTTCTATAAGAGGACGAGATATGTTGTATGTGTTTCTATAAGAATGAGATATGTTGTATGTGTTTAATTTACCAAATAAATGTCATACTAGATGGTAACAAATTTAGCTCCTTGAAAAAAATGTTTATTGTCATCGTAGAGTCGCAGCATGAATGAAAATGACCAGTCAAGTTAAAATTACTCCTATTTATTCAAAAATATTTTTCACTAGATGCCTATTAGTATTCTGTTGTTCTACAACGTATTCTGTAAACGAAGAATACACATTTAGTCAAGGGTACTATTTAAACTCATTTGTAGTTGGCTCATAAACATAATTCAGAGCATTAGCAAATGAAAAACGTTTCCCAGCACGTCTAATAAAACGTTTGTTGGAAATAATTTTGACTGAAAAATTTACCAGTGATTTCAAACTGAGCAATTGTTATGTAGCACGTCAAAATCTCGAATGACGAAGACTAACATGAGAGGTAAACTCCATTACGATGTTCATGAATCTACTACATGAGTCTCATCAACAGCTACGATTTGGCTTATTTAAACTATATTCGCCTGGCTGTCGGCCATGTTTAGTACTATCGAAAAAGCATTTGATAGCGGTTAACTTTCAACGAAGAAAACAATAATTTTTTCTTACATTTTCAATATACGCATTATTAACACGGTACTTTATAGCATACATTTTATAGTTATTAAGTTTGATTGAAGGCATTTATTTTTTCAAGAATTCAATGAATTTGTATAGTCAACGTGTTTTGTTTTCCTGCTGTTCCCTCAACTTCGACCATAATAATACGTTTCCGTTAATATTCTTTAATTCATGTCCAAATGAACAGGCGAATTCTAGCAACAAACTGTATGGATCAGGCAAATCCATCTGGATACATACATACAGGTGATAAGAAAATCAATTAAACAAAATATCTGCCCTCAAATATGTTCTCCTTCGAATAAAAAACATTATTTTCATTTGTGATAATGTGTTAAAGATATGACCAGAAAAAAGTCAACCTTTTAAATATTTGTATTTTGTTCTAACTTACTTTATAGCACCATGGTGAATAAAGGTAAGTCACGGATTCCTTATTCTGGCCTCGACGTTTGAACGATTGGACTTTCGAAGAATTCTTTAGGGCAGACTTAATTTAGCGCCAACTCTCTCCAAAACACCATTCCTGCACACTTTCTTCAACGCGTATCTGGTTAACGTGGAATAACAATTGCAAGTGATGATTACAAATAAGGCCCTAACCCAACATTTTCCAGGGGGTGGGAGGCAGTTCTGGTCAAATTGACAGATTAACAATAGTCAGTTCCGAAATCACTTTTACATTTAGCATCCCATGAAGGGGGAGGGATAAAAATAGTCATATACTGGATGCCTCGTCAGTAACTTGTTGCACAGAAACAAGAAGAAGTATACTGATATGCTATTGTAAATGAGTCTTTTGAAATCAATCCTTTATCAGAAACTCATCATCTGCAGCTGGTGATGTGGGAATCAATTGGTATTCGGTATTATTAGCTGATTAAAATATGATCTTTCTCCAACACACAGAAGCACATTTCTTCTATAGTTGGTCAACCAAATGATTTTCTTCCTTGTTCGTTTTCTCTGGTGTAATTCGAGCGAGAGAGCGAGTGTGTTGTCTTTCGTGCAATTCTAATGGTGTCGATGCGTTTAAGATAACTGGAAACTCCTCAGCCGCACTCTTTGTTATAACGTGAGTACACATGAATTATTGACCAATGCATGATAATTTAAGACTTGATTCTAATTGCATGTCACGAGGTCAAATTCGAGTCCCATCTTGCGCAATATAGTGTAAAAATTATACAGACTCTAAGACGGAGTTGAACGCAGCGTTCTGGAGGGCCACTTGTGCGAGTTTACCTCGTCATCGATCATGGGTTTCGGGAGTCGGTAGCACCTTTCACAAGTGCTTGTCTGGTTTTCCCTCCCATTTGCTCAGAATCGCTAAATCCTCGAGCCATTCAACTAGAACACCTAGAACAAGTGAAACAACTAAAACAACTAAAACAACTAAATCAACTAAAACAACTTTAACAACTATAACAACTAAAACAACCAGAACAACTAAATTTACTAAAACAACTAAAACAACTACAACAACTAATACAACTATAACAACTAAAACAACTAAAACAACTAAAACAACTTAACAACTAAAACACCGGAACACCTAAAACACCTAAAACAACTAGAGCAACTATAACACCTGAAACACCTAAAACACCTAAACACCTAAAACACCTATAACACCTATAACACCTAAAACACCTTAACAACTAATACACCTAGAATAACTAAACAACTAAAACAACTGAAACAACTGAAACAACTGGAACAACTGAACAACTAAATCAACTAAAACAACTAAAACAAATGAAACAACTAAAATAACTAAAACAACTAAAACAACTAAAACACCTAAACAACTAAAACTCCTAAAACACCTAAACACCTATAACACCTATAACATCCAAAAAAACTCAAACAACCAAAACAGAAACAACAACTAAAACACCTATAACAACTAAAACACCTATAACAACTAAAATACCTAGAAACAACTAAAACATCTTATACAAGTAGAACAACTACAACAACTATAACAACTAAACCAACTACAACAACTAAACAACTAAAACAACTAAAACAACTAAACAACTAAAACAACTAAAACAACTAGAACAACTAAACACCTAAAGCAAATAAAACACCCTAAACAACTAAAACATCTAAACAACTATAACACCTACAACACCTGAAACACCATAAACACCTGAAACAACTAAAACACCTATAAAAACTAAAACACCTAAACAACTAAAACAACTGAAGCACCTAATAACCTACTAACTAAAACGACTAAGTCAACTACAACAACTGAAACTACTATAACAATTAAAACAACTAAAACATTTATAACACCTATAAACGACAAAAACAACTATAACAACTATAACACCTGGAAACAACTAAAACAACTCCAACAACTAAAACACCTAAATAAACAACTAAACACCTAAAACTACTATACCACCTGAAACCAAAAAAAAAATGAAGCAACTAAAACACCATAAACAACCAAAACATCTATAACAACTAAAACACCTAAAACAACTATAAAACCTACAACAACAAAAACACCTGAAGCAACTAAAACACATAGAACAACTAAAACACCTACAACAACTAAAACACCTATAACAACTAAAACACCTAAACGACTATTACAGCTAAAACACCTAAAACACATAAAACACCAATAACTCCTAGAACACATCAACAACTAAAACACCTATAGAAAGAAAAAACACATAAAAACACCTAAAACACCTATAACAACCAAACACCTAGAACAACTAAACCACCTAAAACAACTAAACACCTAAACAACTGAACACCTAAACAACTTAACACCTAAATCAACTATAACACCTAAAACACCTAAACACCTAAAAAAACTAAACACCTATAACAACTATAACACCTGAAACAACTAATACACCTAAATCAACTATTACACGTAGAAACAACTATAACACCTATAACAACTATAACACCTGAAACAACTATAACATCTATAACAACTAAACACTTACAACAACTGAAAACGACTAAAACAACTATAACAACTATAACAACTAGAACAACTAAAACACCTAAAACAACTAAATCACTACAACAACTAGAACATCTAAAATAACTAAAACACCCGCAACAACTATAAAACCCAAAACAACTAAAACACCTATAACAACTAAACACATATAACAACTAAAACACCTGAACAACTAGAACACCTAAATTAACTAAAGCACCTAAAACACCTAAAACCCATAGAACAACTATACATCTATAACAACTATACATCTATAACAACTATAACACCTATAACAACTAGAACAACTAAAACAACTACAACAACTATAACACATAAAACAACTAAAACAACTACAACAACTAGAACAACTACAACAACTATAACAACTATAACCTCTAAAACACCTAGAAACAACTAGAACACCTTAAACAACTAGAACAATTACAACTATAACAACTATAACACCTAGAACACCTTCAATACCTATATCAACTATAACACCTAAAACAACTAAAACACCTTAAACACCACAACACCTAAACACCTAGAACACCTACAACACCTAAAACACATAGAACAACTAAAACACCTTTAACAACTAAAACACCTTAAGCAACTATAACACCTAAAACAACTAGAACACCTAAAACAACTATAACAACTAAACACCTACCACAACTTGAACACCTAAAATACATAAAACACATAAAACTCCTAGAACACGTCAACAACTGAAACACAAATAACAAAAAAAAAACATGAGAAACACCTTAAACACCTATAACAACTAAAACACCTAAAACAACTATAACACCTAAAAAACTATAACACCTAAAACAACTAGAACACCTATAACAACTAAAACAGCTATATCAACTATAACACTTACAACACCTATAAAAAAAAAAAATATATATAACACCTAAAGCAACTAGAACACCTAAAACAACTATAACAACTAAACACCTACCACACCTAGAACACCTAAAACACATGAAACACCTAAAACTCCTAGAACACGTCAACAACTGAAACACAAATAACAAAAAAAAAAATAAGAAACACCTTAAACACCTATAACAACTAAAACACCTATAACAACTATAACACCTAAAACAACTAATACAACTAAAAAAACTATAACAACTAAAACAACTTGAACAACTAAAACAACTATAACACATAGATTACCTTAAACACGTATGACAAGCATAACACCTGAAACAACTTAAACACCTATAACAACTAAAACACCTAAAACAACTAATACAACTAAAATAACTATAACAACTACAACAACTAAAACAACTAAAACAATTATGACAACTAAAACAACTAATACAACTAAAACAACTAACACCTAAAACAACTAAAACACCCAAAACACCTTAAACACCCATGACAAGTATAACACCTGAAACAACTAAAACACCTATAACAACTAAAACACCTATAACAACTAAAACACCTATAACAACTATAACACCTATAACACCCATAACACATAAAACAACTATAATACCTATAACAACAAAAACACATCGAACAACAGAAACACATATAACAACTATAACACCTAAAACAACTAAAACACCTAAAACAACCAAAATAACTAAAACAATTAAAACAACTATAACACATATAACAATTAAACACCTAGAACAACTAAAACACCTAAAACAACTATATCACCTTCAACAACTAAAACACCTACAACAACTAAAACACCTAGAACAACTAAAACAACTAAAACAACTATAACACCTAAAACCTATAACACCTTAAACACCTACAACACATAAAACACCTACAACTCCTATAACACATCAAACAACTGAAACACAAATAACAAAAAAAAACATAAACACCTATAACAACTAAACACATAAAACAACTAGAACACCTAAAACAACTATAATAACTAAAATAACTAAAACAACTAAAACAACTAAAACACATATAACAACTAAACACCTTGAACAACTAAAACACCTAAAACAACTGCAACATCTACAACAACTAAATCACCTACAACAACTCAATACCTAAAACAACTGTAACAACTAAAACAACTAAAACACCTAAAAACAACTATAACACCTGAAAAACTTAAACGACTATGACAACTACAGCATCTGAAACAACTAAAACAGCTAAACAACTTAAACAACCAAAACAACTACAAACGACTATAACAACTAAAGCATCTACAACACCTAGAACAACTAAAACAACAAAACAACTAAACAACTAAACAACGATAACAACTAAAACACCTAAAACAACTAAAACAACTAAAACAACTAAATCAAATAAAACAACTATAACAACTAAACAACTTAAACAAATAAAACAACTGAATTAATTAAAACAACTAAAACAACTACAACTAAAACAACTATAACAACTAAAACAACTAAAACAACTAATACAACTATAACAACTATATTACCTGAAACACCTAGAACATCTAAAACAACTAAAACAACTATAACACCCAAAACACCTAAAACACCTAAAACACCTAAAACACCTATAACACCTATAACACCTAAAACACAAAAAACAACTAAAACACCTAGAACACCTAAAACAACTAGAACACTTACAACACCTAAACAACTAAATGGCCCAAAACAACTAAAACCCCATAAACAACTGAAACAACTGAAACAACTATAATAACTAAAAAACAACTAAACACCTATAACAATTATAACAACTAAACAACTAAAACAACTAAAACAACTAAAACAACTAAAACAACTAAAATAACTATAATAACTTAACAACTATAACAAATAAAACAAATAAAATAACTAAGACAACAAAAAACAACTAAAACAACTAAAACGACGAGAACACATAAAACAACTACAACAAGTAAAACAACCAGAACAACTTGAACAACTATAACACCCACAACATCTTAAACATCTAAAACACCTATAACAACTGAACCAACTAAAACAACTAAACAACGATAACAACTAAAACACCTACAAAAACGATAACAACGAAAACAACTAACAACTAAATCAACTAAAACAACTAAACAACGATAACAACTAGAACACCTAGAACAACTAAAACAACTAAAACAACTAAAATAACTAAATCAACTATAACAACTATAACAACTAAACAACTAAAACAACTAAAATCACTAAAACAACTATATTAACTAAAACAACTAAGACAACTACAACAACTAAAACAACGGGAACAATAAAAAATCTACAACAACTAAAACAACTAGAACAACCAAAACACTTGCAACACCTAAAACACCTAAAACAACTAAAACAACTATAACACATACAATACCTATAACACCTAAAACACCTAAAACACCTACAACACATATAACACCTTGAACACATAAAACAACTAAAGCACCTAAAACACCTATAACACCTACAACACCTAAAACACCTAAAACAACTAAAACACCTAAACACCTAAAACAACTAGCACACCTATAGCACCTAAACAACTAAATGACCTAAAAACAACTAAAACCCCAAAAACAACTAAAACAACTATAACAACTAAAAAACAACTAAACACCTATAACAATTATAACAACTAAAACAACTAGAACAACTAAAACAACTCAATAACTATCATAACTAAAACAACTATAACAAATGAAATAAATAAAATAACTAAACAACTAAAACAACTACAACAACTATAACAACTAAAACAATTAAAACAACTAAAACAACTTAAACAACTGGAACAACTAAGACAACTAAAACAACTAAAACAACTAAAATGACTATAACAACTATATTAACTAAAACACATAAAACAACTACAACAAGTACAACAACCAGAACAACTAGAACAACTATAACACCCAAAACAACTGAAACAACTAAAACAACTATAACAACTAAAACAACTATAACAACTAAACACCTAAATTAATTAAAACCCATAGAACACCTGAAACACCTATAACAACTGAAACACCGATAACAACTAAAACACCTAAATCATCTAAAACACCTATATCAACTAAAACAACTACAACACTTAAAACCACTAAAACAACTAAAACAACTAAACAACGATAACAACTACAACACCTAGAACAACTAAAACAACTATAACAAATTAAACACATTTAACAACTATACACCTAGAACAACTAAAACACCCAAACAACTGAAACACATAAAACAACTAAAACACCTACAACATCTAAAATACCTAAAACAACTGTAACAACTAGAACAACTATAACACCTAAAACAACTAAAACACCTAGAACAACTATAGTCCTAGAACAACTAAAACAACTAAAACACCTACAACAACTGAAAAAACTAAAACAACTAAACAACGATAACAACTAAAACACCTAAAACAACTAAACCAACTAAAACAACTAAACAACTATATCAACTAAAACAACTATAGCAACTAAAACAACTAAAACAACTAAAACAACTAAACAACGATAACAACTATAACACCTACAACAACTAAAACAACTTAAACAACTATGACAACTAAACAACTAAATCAACTATAACAACTATAACAACTAAACAACTAAAACAACTAAACAACTAAAACAACTAGAACAACTGAATTAACTAAAACAACTGAAACAACTACAACTACAAAAACAACGATAACAACTAAAACAACTAAAACAACTAAAACAACTATAACAACTAAAACAACTATAACACCTGGAACACCTAAAACACCTAAAACAACTAAAATAACTAAAGCACCTAAAACACCTAAACAACTAAAACACCTACAACACCTAAACAACTAAATGGCCTGAAACATATAAACCCCTATAACAACTAAACACATAAAACAACTATAACAACTAAAAAACAACTTAACACCTATAACAGTTAAAACAACTAAAACAACTAAAACAACTAAACAACTAAAATACCTATAATAACTAAACCAACTAAAACAAATAAAGCCAATAAAATAATTAAACAACTAAAGCAACTACAACAAATAAAACAACTAAAACACTTAGAACAACTAAAACAACTACAACAACTGGAACAACTAAAACAACTAAAACAACTAAAACCCCTTAAATGTCCATAACAACTAAAACAACTTCAACACATAAAACAACTATAACAACTAAAACAACCAGAGAAAAAAACTATAACACCTAAAACAACTAAAACAACTAACACAACTATAACAACTAAAACAACTATAACAACTAAATTAACTAAAACAACTAAAACGACTAGAACAACTAAAACAACTGAAACATCTACAACAACTAAAACACATACAACAACTAAAACGCCTAGAACAACTAAAACACCTATAACAACTAAAACACCTATAACAACTAAAACACCTATAACAACTATAACACCTATTACACCCATAACACATAAAACAACTATAATACCTATAACAACTAAAACACATTGAACAACAAAAACACATATAGCAACTATATCACCTAAAACAACTAGAACACCTAAAACAACCAAAATAACTAAAACAACTAAAACAACTATAACACATATAACAACTAAACACCTAGAACAACTAAAACACCTAAAACAACTATATCACCTTCAACAACTAAAACACCTAAAACAACTAAAACAACTAAAACAACTATAACACCTAAAACCTATAACACCTATAACACCTACAACACATAAAACACCTACAACTCCTATAACACATCAAACAACTGAAACACAAATAACAAAAAAAAACATAAACACCTATAACAACTAACACATAAAACAACTAGAACACCTAAAACAACTATAATAACTAGAACAACTAAAACAACTAAAACAACTAAAACACATATAACAACTAAACACCTTGAACAACTAAAACACCTAAAACAACTGCAACATCTCCAATAACTGAATCACCTACAACAACTAAATACCTAAAACAACTGTAACAACTAGAACAACTGGAACACCTAAAACAACTATAACACCTAAAAAACAACTATAACACCTGAAAAACTTAAACGACTATGACAACTACAGCATCTGAAACAACTAAAACAGCTAAACAACTTAAACAACCAAAACAATTACAAACGACTATAACAACTAAAACATCTACAACACCTAGAACAACTAAAACAACTAAACAACTAAACAACGATTACAACTAAAACACCTAAAACAACTAAAACAACTACAACAACTAAATCAAATAAAACAACTATAACAACTAAACAACTAAAACAACTAAATCAACTAAATTAATTAAAACAACTAAAACAACTACAACAACTAAAACAACTATAACAACTAAAACAACTAACACAACTAAAACAATTATAACAACAATATTACCTAAAACACCTAGAACACCTAAACAAATAAAACAACTATAACACCCAAAACACCTATAACACCTAAAACACCTAAAACACCTATAACACCTATACACATAAAACACCTAAAACAACTAAAACACTTAGAACACCTAAAACAACTAGAACACTTACAACACCTAAAACAACTAAATAGCCTATAACAACTAAAACCCCATAAACAACTGAAACAACTAAAACAACTATAATAACTAAAAAACAACTAAACACCTATAACAATTATAACAACTAAAACAACTAAAACAACTAAAACAACTAAAACAACTATAACAACTAAAACAACTAAAATAACTATAATAACTTAACAACTATAACAAATAAAACAAATAAAATAACTATAACAACATAAACAACTAAAACAACTAAAACGACTAGAACACATAAAACAACTACAACAAGTAAAACAACCAGAACAACTAGAACAACTATAACACCCAAAACATCTTTAACATCTAAAACAACTATTTTAACTAAAACAACTATAACAACTAAAACAACTAAACACCTAAAACAATTAAAACCCATAGAACTCCTGAACACCTATAACAACTGAAACACCGAAAACAACTAAAACACCTAAACAACTAAAACACCTATAACAACTACAACACCTATAACACCTAAAACACATAGAACAACTAAAACACCTCTAACAACTAAAACACCTTAAACAACTAAAACACCTAAAACAACTAAAACACCTAAACAACTGAAACACCTAAAAAAACTAAACACCTACAACAACTAAAATACCTATAACAACTGTAACAAGTAAAAGAAATAAAACACCAAAAAACAACTAAAACACCTTGAACAACTATAGCTCCTATAACAACTAAAACGACTACGACAACTACAACAACTGTAACAACTAAAACAACTAAAACAACTAAACAACTTACACAACTAAACAACTACAAACGACTATAACAACTAAAACAACTAAAACAACTAAATCACCTATAACAACTGAACCAACTAAAACAACTAAACAACGATAACAACTAAAACACCTACAACAACTATAACAACGAAAACAACTAACAACTAAATCAACTAAAACAACTAAACAACGATAACAACTAGAACACCTAAAACAACTAAACAACTAAAACAAATAAAATAACTAAATCAACTATAACAACTATAACAACTAAACAACTAAAACAAATAAAATCACTAAAACAACTATATTAACTAAAACAACTAAGACAACTACAACAACTAAAACAACGGGAACAATAAAACATCTACAACAACTAAAACAACTAGAACAACCAAAACACTTGCAACACCTAAAACACCTTAAACAACTAAAACAACTAAAACACCTACAACACCTATAACAACTAAAACACCTAAACACCTATAACACCTTAAACACATAAAACAACTAGAGCACCTAAAACACCTATAACACCTACAACACCTAAAACACCTTAAACAACTAAAACACATAAAACACCTAAAACAACTAGCACACCTACAGCACCTAAAACAACTAAATGACATAAAAAACAACAATGAACCCCCAAAAAAACTAAAACAACTTTATCAACTAAAAAAACTAAACACCTATAACAATTATAACAACTAAAAACAACTAGAACAACAAAAACAACTAAATAACTATCATAACTAAAACAACTATAACAAATGAAACAAATAAAATAACTAAACAACTAAAACAACTACAACAACTATAACAACTAAAACAATTAAAACAACTAAAACAACTACAACAACTGGAACAACTATGACAACTAAAACAACTAAAACAACTAAAATGACTATAACAACTATATTAACTAAAACACATAAAACAACTACAACAAGTACAACAACCAGAACAACTAGAACAACTATAACACCCAAAACAACTGAAACAACTAAAACAACTATAACAACTAAAACAACTA
>SDVV010010094.1:0-16404 GCA_016164225.1 Gammarus roeselii
GATGACGTCACGCTAGTGTTCGACGAGATGACGTCAAACCGGTGACGTCACACGCTTTAAGAAGTTAAAGTACCCAGCGCACACGTACATAGTCAGCTGTAGGAAGTTAAGACACCCAGAACACATGTACATTGTCACACATCTTGGGTAAAAGGTAAATGCATTAAGCGCACTGTTGTTGGCCTGGTAAGACTGCGTTGCATTAAGTGGATTGACTCTAGAGTGGTTTCCAGGAGAATGTTGTCAATAGACCAGATCGTACATCTACTCACCTAGTTCTTCCGGCAGCAATGAGGGCAGAAATACTGGATAAAACCTAGTGGTCGAATTTAATAGAGTTTGTGATGAAATTATTCCTTAGTTGTGTTACAAGATTATTGTGTTTGTGTCTCCATAGAGCTGAGAGTAATCATGACAGTTCTGATAATCCGGTCAATGGCTTCGATACAAGCTCGGCTGCACACATCGTCATTAGAAATGGTTCTAGCTGACCACAACACTTGAAGAGCCAGCATTTTAGACATTCATTTGTTCAATAGAGCCAAGGACTTGGAACCCCCCACCCCATGCACAGCCTATCAGTTCAAACAAGTAGAAGTCACTAAACAGATCGACCCGGCTGGAAGTATCCAGTCTCCATTTGATCCCCTCGTCACGAGGCCTCCAAGTATCCAATGTGTGGCCAAATACAGTCGTCTAGATACATCTTCAGAGTATCTTGAGTCAAACCCCCTTTCATACATTGAAGAAATCAATGAGAAAATGTATCTAAAATACAGTATTTAGGCTTATGCTGTAAGCATTGAGGCCCTCTGGAAGCGCCCTCAGTACAGTGCCTCCACCACTTGTCTGGGTCGTTCCAGTATCTTTCTGTAGTCGTCAGCCCGTGATCAGGACCCTGGCCGACCCATTGTGCTGCCGCCCCCCACCGTCTGAAGCCCCGTGTAATGCTGGGGCTTTAGATGGCATCGCCACGACTCTTGGAGGGAAGGGAGGTCGGGTAAGGGAGGGGAAGGGGTGACTGGGGAAGGGTGGGAATCTGAGGAAGTCGAACGGGGTAGGGGGCGACTGCTATGCTGTGTAGTTTATTCTCCTAACAGAGAGAGTAGTCGGTGACGGGGGGAGTGAGAGAATGAGATGCCCAGACGGAGTTTGTTCATGAGCAAAAATGTCAACTTTGAAAATTGCAGCTCCCATGAGAACTTGGATATCAATAACTTTGAAAAGGTGTATATTTTATTCTGACTTTTATTTCAGAGACGTGCGTTGGTGGCACATTCTTTTGTCGCTCAGCAGAGAGCAAGGATCCTCAGCAGAGTGCGAGGACCCTCAGCAGAGAGCGACGAGGATCACTCAGCAGAGAGCGAGGACCCTCAGCAGAGAGCGAGGATCCCTCAGCAGAGAGCAAGGATCCCTCAGCAGAGAGCGAGGATCCTCAGCGGGGAACGAGGATCCCTCAGCCGAGAGCGAGGATCCTTCAGCAAAGAGCGAGGATCACTCAGCAGAGAGCAAGGATCCCTCAGCAGAGAGCGAGGATCACTCAGCAGAGAGCAAGGATCCCTCAGCAGAGAGCAAGGATCCCTCAGCAGAGAGCGAGGATCACTCAGCAGAGAGCAAGGATCCCTCAGCAGAGAGCGAGGATCACTCAGCAGAGAGCAAGGATCCTTCAGCAGAGAGCGAGAATCCTTCAGCAGAGAGCGAGGATCACTCAGCTTATGCCTGAATCTTTTAACCCTTGCTTCAGCCGCTATAACCTAACACCACGTCTCAAATGTCAGGCAAACTGTACACAATCTACCCTACAATATTCAGCGGTCACTTGAAGCTTACTGTAAGGCAAGAAGGCAAGGGTAACATGATGCCCATTCAACCAGCCGAGGTGCAAATGCCACTTCAAAGAAAGTTATCAGTTCATTTGATTAATAATCATTGAATTCAATTTAAAAGAAATAAAAAGTTTATGAGGTGGCACTTACAATTAATTAAGTTTTAACTAAACGTGCAAGGCTTCTTTATTCATGCCTGACCAAAAGTTGCACGTGCGAGAGCTGAATCAAATCAAATGATTGATGCAGTAACAGATGAGTAAAATATGCTACAACAAGCCCCTTTATAAAAGTGCTAGACTTTTATAGCAGCAAACGAACACACGTGCATATCACCCGTGCAACGATATAGAACACACACACACACCCACACACACAATCATACACAATTCCTTACCCTAATAAGCATGCATACAGCCTAACGACATAGAGCACACACTCACACACACACATACACAATCCCTAACCCTAAAAGCATGCATACAGCCTAACGATATAAAACACACATACACTCACGCACAACCATACACAATCCCTTGCCCTAACAAGCATGCATACAGCCTAACGACATAGAGCACACTAACGCACAACCATACCCAATCCCTAACCCTAAAAAGCATCCATACAGCCTAACGACACAGGGCACACACACACAATCCTACACAATCCCTAATCCTAACAAGCATGCATACAGCCTAACGACACAGAGCACACACACACACACAATCATACACAATTCCTAACCCTAACAAGCATGCATACAGCCTAACGACACAGAGCACACACACACACAACCATACACAATGCAAATATAACCCTAGGACAAAATGTCAATCAATCGCTCGACTATTTCTTGACTGCACTTAAAAATATTGAACATGAGCATATCCCACGCAAAACCAAGCGAACAGCAGTCTATCAGCCCAAGTACTGGAAAGGAGAATTGCACCACCTTCATTCGCGAAGTAAAGCAAAGCATTCGATAAATCAGAGACATCCACATGACGACGTAGCAAAAAATGAATACAAAATTAGCAGACGAGATCTAAAGAGGGTCATGAAACATATGAAGAAAGATTATGAAAATGAGCTTGCTGCTAATGCCAAAACTAATCCGAAACAATTTTTTGTTATATTTCAAGCAAAAAAAATCAAAATCTGTAGTAGGTCCTCTCGAGAACGATGTTGGGGAGCTAGAAACGTGTTCTACCTAATGACTACTTCTGCTCTGTATTTACGTTAGAGAATCCGGATATTTTAAATCCTGAGGATATCATACCGGCAAAACGAACTGAAGCTCTCACCACAGTGAACTTTTCCCCAGCCGAAGTTATTAAATATATAGATAAATTGAAAGTCACCAAATCCCCAGGTCCAGACCAAATTCCTCCCAAAATTCTAGAAGAGACTAGAAACGAAATCGCCGAACATTCATCAAACATTTTCACCCAATCTCTCACAAATGGCACCTGCCCCTCTAAATGGAAAGATGCCAATGTTAATCAAATATTTGATGAAGGGGCCAAAAAGTGGCCCGGCAACTACCGTCCAAATATTCTCACCTCAGTCATTGGCAAGTTGATGGAAAGTTCGATAGCGGATAAAATTACAGAATTCTTAGAATCAAACAAATTGATTGGCGACTCCCGGCATGGCTTTAGACACAACCGTTCCTGTCTTACGAATCTGCTACTGTTTTTCAGATATATAATTGAAATCCACGACACAAAATTTTTAATCGATATCACTTAACTTGACTTTCAAGAGACCTTTGATTAAGTCCCCACAAGCGCTTATTAGTAAATTGCACAGTATCGGTATTCGAGGCGAGCTTAAAAACTAGATAAAATGCTGGCTTTCGGACAGACGGCAGCGAGTTGTACTTAACGGAGCTTCCTCCCCCTGTGATAATGTTACAAGCGGCGTGCCTCAAGGATCCGTGATAGGGCCAGTTTTCTTAATAATATTCATTGACGATCTCGATAGCAACGTACTCTCAAACATTACCAAGTTTGCAGACGATACTAAGATCGGAGGAAAAGTGCAAACTGAACTAGAGTGTCAGCAGATCCAACTAAAATTTAACAAATTGTTGATTGGTCAGTAAATGGCAAATGGAATTTAATGTAGACAAATGCAAAGTTATGCACATATATCTTCATAACCCCAAACACGAATATTCAATGCCTGGAAAGAAACTCATTTCCGTCACCAAAGAGAGAAATTTAGGTGCATCATTAGTAACGACTTAAAAAGCAGCAAGCAATGTAACGATGCTGCCAAGAAAGGCAACAAAATGCTAGGTATGATATCCCGCACTATCTCGTACAAAAAAAAACACAGTATGTTCAATTTATTTAATGCTTTTATTAGACCTCATCTCGAGCAATTTCTTGACGTATAGAGTTGTCGAAGAATGGAACAAACTTCCAGCAGAGGTTGTAAACAGCAATACAATCGAAACGTTCAAGTTGCTGCTTGATAAGTTCTACATAAATCGCCGATAAATAGCTAAGCCGTTCCCTTTCCTGTTGTTATAAATAAAATAGAAATGGCACACGAGGCTCTCTTAGACGTTCTACTTCAGAACTAATTCTCTTGCTATCAAAAAGCAACCAAGTTTGGGCCAATAGGCCTCTTAGACGTTCTACTTCAGAACTAATGCTCTTGCTATCATAAGGCAACCTAGTTTAGGCCAATAGGACTATTGTTGTCTTCCTACACTTGTAAACTTGTAAACAATCCCTAACCCTAAGAAGTATACATACAGCCTAATGACATAGAGCACACACACACAATCATACACAGCCCCTAACCCTAACAAGCATGCATACAGCCTAACGGCATAGAGCTTACACAAACACAACCGTACACAATCCCCGACCCTAACAAGCATGCATACAGCCTAACGGCACAGAGCACACACACACACACAATCAAACACAATCCCTAACCCTAACAAGCATGCATACAGCCTAACGACACAGAACACATACACACACACACACACCCTCACACACCCTCCCTCACACACACACACACACACACACACATACACAATCCCTTACCTTAACAAGTATGCATACAGACTAACAACGTAGAACACACACACACACGCAAAACCATACACAATCCCTAACACTAACAAGCATGCATACAGCCTAACAACAAAGAACACACGCACACACACACACACAAAACCATACACAATCTCTATCCCTAACAAGCATGCATACTGCCTAACAACATAGAACACACACACACACACCCTCTCACACACACACACACACACACACACACAAAACCATACACAATCCCTAACCCTAACAAACGTGCATACGGCCTAAATAGAAGAAGAATCTTTATTTACAATGTTCACATAGTTCATAGCAGCGAAGCAATAAATCATAGATCGTCTTAACCTGAAACAAATTCTTGCTACGATATCATATACGGAATAAGCTTACTTTAGAATTCTAGTATTAAAACTTGTACTGTTTGAATATACAAGGAAAAATCATCACTCAAGGCTGCTGCGAATCCCCGCTATCGAACCTTCCTCTGCCACTGTGCAAGGGAAATAATATCCTATAGCGTGTCAGTGTGGTCAAACCGCTCATCATTATACTCAGGATGAAGATCAAGGATGTCTCCAACAACTCAAGCATCAACATAAGAATCAATAATAAAACATTTAAATATCTTTTAAAAACGATGTCGTGGTTAACTCCCTAAGAGAGGAATGTTTGAGTATTGTACACCCTTGGAGCGGCAAGAAACTGTGCCGAGTGAGCAAGCGACGCTGAAAGATTGGTGTGCAATTCTGGAGGGAACATTTTTGAGCGAGTTTATCTAAATGCATAAAGTGCAAGTTGGTATAGGTGGAGGTCGTTCATGTTAAATTAGGAGTTACTGCGCCATGGATCAAAGATTCAGTGTGAGCTAAGTAAGGTTTCTTGGTAGGGATACGAACAATGTGTTTGTGTAGTTATTTGCACAGAGCGAAGAGGGGCAGAATTTGCTTGGCCTCAAACTATATTACAGTAGAGCAAGTAAAGGTAATCGAGCTACAGAATAAATTTATGAAGACATATTCCCGAATACATGAATGGATTTTGTACAACAAACCGACAGGTTTAGACAATTTTCTGCTGACTTTTACACGAAATAAGAGCCTCAAATTCTCTGTCCACATATACGCAAAAAAAGTTTCACGAAACATGGAAATAAAAATCGACCAGTGTGTAATAAAAATACACCACAAAGTCGCGATCTGGACCAAAAGCATAACTAAAGTTTTGTCAGCATTTACAGACGAGAGTCTACTGCTTTATTCTACACAGTTCAGTATTTTGTACAATGGCGAAAGGAAATTCGTTCATGGTTAGTCTATAACTGAAGAAACAAACTAGATTTTTCCTACATGAAATTTAACTTCACTTGGAAATTTCTTATCGTATGATATCTACACACCCCTTCTTTATGGATAATATCTATTAAATTTGCAATGAGTTCAAATGTCGAGTGGAAAATTATCATTGAAGATCTCTCTTAGTCTTTAATCATAAAATAATATTCTTTCACTACTGTACGATCAGAAATTCATAGTTTCTATGCTGTTTAAGAGTGTCTTAACGTCGGAAAACAGGACAGATGTAAGTTTACAAGAAACATTTGGGGTATCGTTAACATTGAACAAAAAACAGAAATGGCCCTAGGATATTTGCTTACGGTACAGAAATATTCATAGTTACATAATTATGTAGTCGAGAACCCTTTTTTACACATTGCTGACTATTTAACAGATTACTAGTCATCCATTGCAATGGAAGCCCTTAATTCCATAATAATTGATTTTCAGAAAGGAGCACAGAAGGACTGACGCTGTCATAGGCTTTTGGAGTTCAATAAATACACTGATGCAATGTTGCTTTTTATTGAGTGCATCATGAATATATTCGGTGAAATTGGTTTCAGCATCTACTGGGCAGCCTCCACAAAGCCAAGCAGATGTGAGAAGATCAGTGGAAATTTGTTTTAAAAACTAACAATCCTCCTTGCACTAGCGCTCCCAAACACCAAGCCGAAGAGTAACAGCACCAAATGTGGATGATAATTTGGGATAATTTGTTGTTCACTGGATTTGAAAACTGGAGTAATTTGTGGTACGCACTAAAAGATATCAGAGAAGGCAACTGATTCCAAAGAACTTTATTAATAGTTTTTAAAAATGTTTTCACAATTGCATGTCGAGCTGAAATGCCGATTTAACCGAAAATAAACTTTGCCATTTTGACCAAAGGAAGTTATTTTTGATTGGTACATTTGGTACATTCAGCTAATGTGACAGCCCGAACAAAATGAAAATGATGGATATTTACATCAATATAGGTTGGCATAGAGTCGTTAGTAGGAAAACGCTGGCTGTCCAGATCCTCTGTTATAATTGTAAAAAACTTTGACGTCTATCAGTAATTTCCAGATCAGAAACAAACCTTAGTCCATAACATACAATTTTTCGAATTGTACACATGGTACAGTTCTGAGCAAGTTTTCTTAAGGAGATGCTATATTTTTTAATCGCCAAAGCAATTTTCGAAAGAAATTTCAAAAGATTGATTAATAGTTCATTTTAGTTATCACCAAAGGTAATCACTATATGCTTTGATTTATTTTTCAGTTATCGAACTCAATTGGAACAGTTTAAAATTTCAAAACTTTATATAAATTACTTCTTACGATGAGAAAGCAGCCAAGATTCGACAGTCTGATTGACATCTCCAATATCAGAAAAACCAAAGGGGTAATTTATCAAGAAGTAAATAAGTTTAGTCACATTATCGGTTCTGTCGTAATGCATATTTGAATAGATGATGGTCAGTGGTCGGTGATATCTAAGAAAACTATTCCAGCACTGAAACTGCACAGCAAGTTGAACCAAATGTGCTTCAGAAGTGACGGACATCGAGATGGCTCATTTGAATGGAGTGGGTGGCTTTGAGATGACGGGTAAAAATGCAGCGATTGCATAGGAGGAACAAAATTTGACATGGAATACAATTTTGAGAAATAAATATTTAGATCCCCAACTACTACAATTTGTAATTTTCAAGGACGTCCATGCGCAACAAGTGCTGGTTGTTGGCTGGCGTACACAATTTAAAGTCCAGTTCTGGATAATAGAGTCGGGTGAGACTTCGATTCATCGCCACAAAGCCTCAGCAGTTCGCTCTTTGAGTCTTCGAGTTCATCGCCACAAAGCCTCAGCAATTCGCTCTTTGAGTGTTCGAGGTCATCGGCACAAGCCTCAGCAGTTCGCTCCTTGAGTCTTCGAGGTCATCGGCTCAGAGACTCAAGCAGTTCGCTCTTTGAGTCTTCGAGGTCATCACCACAAAGCCTCAGCAGTTCACTGCTTGAGTCTTCGAGGTCATCGGCACAGAGACTCAAGCAGTTCGCTCTTTGAGTCTTCGAGGTCATCACCACAAAGCCTCAGAAGTTCGCTCTCTGAGTTGACGAACATCCAAGAGTTTCCGGGTCGTGAAAATTTGGGAGTCTCCCATCCATGGAACTACCTACACCCATAGAACTACCAACACCCATGGAACTACCTACACCCATGAACTACCTACACCCATAGAACTACCAACACCCATGGAACTACCTACACCCATGAACTATCTACACCCACGGAACTACTTACACCCATGGAACTACCTACACCAATGAAACTACCTACATTCATGGAACTACCTACTCTCAGAAACCTTCGAACGGAACTTCTTCATTGCCTACTGAAAGGCGTACATTATGGTGCTGCGAGTCTTAGTGAGGCCCTCATTGGCGCAGAGGGAGGATGGCTTCAAATGCCTTCGACATGCTTCACAATTAAATGCCTGTTATCTGGTTTCCGCGAGAGTAACTTTTTGCCGAGCCTGTGTCCATCAGAAAAAGGTAAGAGCTGGTCACACTTTCTGCTTTTCCGTGACTGAAGCAACAAACATTCAGCGGGTTTAAAGAGGGTTCTACATATAGGTTGCAACAATGTAAATTCATACATGCATCAACTGCCGATGGTGGGAAAATCGTTTCATGATATTCAGTGTTTACGTATAAATTGGCTATCACAGAAAATACAAGATCTTCCTGACCGGTGGGATACAAAAATTTTTTGACTTTAGCGTAGTGCTAAAATTGTCCTATTCAACATTAGGCCTAAATTGAAACAAACGCTCTATCTGTTAAAATATTAATTACACCTATCAATACTAGACAATACCGGTTTGTTTCACTTAATATCATCACCGGTATTCGAACCCCCGAACGCTAGAACTCGGGACAAGGGCCGTACCCACAACACCAAGACGGCAAATTATTTGATAACATGCACATAAAAGTCCCTTCAGAATTCAATATCCTGCCAAGCCCCTTTTCCTGACATGAGAGCTGACAAATGGACCTGGAAAATCAGCGCGACTGTAGAAGAGTCTCTTCCCAGCGCAAAGGCGCCGGTGACTGCTTGACTGGCTTTGTTGAACTCACACCGACGCCCATCAGAGAACGAATATTTGAAGCCAATAGTCAGCAAGCAATCCAACTAGAGTGGAGGCAGCCGGTATACAATCTTTACATACAATCTGAAAGACAGTAATGTACTTTTCATCAATGTTGTTTCAGTTGGACAAACTCATAAACAACGATGTCGTGGTTACTCTATGACGTCTTCAGACTCATTTTATCTTTCCCAACAAATATGCTTCCCTACTTTTTCTCCTTTTTATACCTATTAATTCCTTGTAATCTTACCGAGAGCAAACGACCCTGTGTATCGAGACAATACGCTGCAGGTACGGACACACGTGCTCAGAAGCCCTCTGACAATACCTGTGGTCATTGAACTAACTTGAAGTTTCTCAAATGAAGTAAAAACTTTATCCCGCTGCTGTGTCAACTTTCTCCATGGAAGATACTGTTTGAATTAAAGTTCCATAAAAAATTCTCATGTTATAATCTAGAACCATATTGACATTCGTGATCTGCATGTTATTTTAATAAACTTGATGATCCGAATAACTGATATTAAAAAGCGGCTGTGTTCTACATATGCACTTCAACTTTTCCTGTGTATCACAATATTTGTACCAATCCCCAACCACAGAACAAATTCCCCACCGCTCCTCGTCTCCACCCATCATCCCTTACATAACACGTGGACCCCGCTACCCCCCATCCCTCACCCACTTTGCCCTAACCTCCCCCTCCTCCCACTCGACAATTCGTGCACAACCCGCTTTGACTTCACGCCCGAGTTCACTCATAGAAACGGTCATAACTCTGTTGGTTTGCCGACATGTTTGTTGGTGATTTTGTTCGTGGCTTTCAAGCCTCGTTTGATGTACACCCGACCACCCGAGTCTTTGATACTAACAGTGCCTTGAAGAGTATGTCCTGGTCCCGCTTGCTAAGGAAACAGCGAACGTGCTGAAGAGCTCCAAATTGTTCAAAAAGGGTCGAGGTGTGTAATACCTTGTAATGATTATCATGATTATTACTAGATGCCGAATGACGGGCTCAAAGCCAGGACTGAAAGTATGGGTTCTAAAGAGAAGACTGTATTGCGTGTATGTGAGGTCGTCCCTGCTACAGAAATACAGGAAGCTCAGTAATGGCATTAGGATGGTTATTGTAAAGAGGTTCAGGGCCTTGGTGAGTACAGTCAGTGACTTCCTTTCCAAGACGCGATAGTGACTTTTGGAACCGAAACCTAAATAATAATACGTTAACATGCCTAGATCTGGATTACACAAAATCTGTTCTTTTTAGAAAGTACTCCAATAAAATTACAGGAAAACTTCAATCAATATATTTATAATAAATAAGTTAGAACGTACCCCTGGCTGTCTAGAAGCACGGCTGTTCTAATTCTTGGTCGATAAGGATCGAAAGAGGCTGCATTTATTGATCATTTTACATTCCTTTAACTGAATATCTCACATTCCTTTTTGAACAAGAGTTATAGTTCAGCCTGCTATCTTAATTATTATACTCAAAAATTGTTTTATATTTGAAAGAAAGCTGAGTATGCCGTAGCTTAACAAACAAGTTAGAGGCGCCTGTATCGTGCATCACGACTCATAACACGAGTTAAAAGTTTGCTACTAATGTTTTGTTTGAGGGTTCTGGACGGCGCTTCTACTGGAAGTTGAGTTCAAAGTTGTTGAACCAGTGGCGTACATCCAAACTGTATTGCAAAGTATATATAGTGTGGAACAGAGCAGGACAAACAACGGTTCGAGTATCATAGAAAGCTCTGCCACCATCTGCAGAGCAGCTGACGCCGGTCCTCATTTTTTATCCCTTGCGCGCCACTGAGGGTAGCTAGTAATGTCACCACAGTAGATCAGCTGGCCGCGCTCTGCATGCTCTACGCACTGTTCACCACGAAGGGCAGCTGGTATAGCCACCACAATAGATCAGCTGGCCGGGCTCTGCATGCTCTACGCACTGTTCACCACGAAGGGCAGCTGGTATAGCCACCACAATAGATCAGCTGGCCGGGCTCTGCATGCTCTACGCACTGTTCACCACGAAGGGCAGCTGGTATAGCCACCACAATAGATCAGCTGGCCGGGCTCTGCATGCTCTACGCACTGTTCACCACGAAGGGCAGCTGGTATAGCCACCACAATAGATCAGCTGGCCGGGCTCTGCATGCTCTACGCACTGTTCACCACGAAGGGCAGCTGGTATAGCCACCACAATAGATCAGCTGGCCGGGCTCTGCATGCTCTACGCACTGTTCACCACGAAGGGCAGCTGGTATAGCCACCACAATAGATCAGCTGGCCGGGCTCTGCATGCTCTACGCACTGTTCACCACGAAGGGCAGCTGGTATAGCCACCACAATAGATCAGCTGGCCGGGCTCTGCATGCTCTACGCACTGTTCACCACGAAGGGCAGTTGGTATAGCCACCACAATAGATCACCTGGCCGGGCTCTGCATGCTCTACGCACTGTTCGCCACGAAGGGCAGCTGGTATAGCCACCACAATAGATCAGCTGGCTTTGCTCTACATGCTATGCCCCCTTCTGCACCGCGTAGAGCAGCCAGTGCTGCCACCACAGCAGAGCAGCTGGCTTCGCTTTACATGCTATGCCCCCTTATGCACCGCGTAGAGCAGCCAGTGCTGCCACCACAGCAGAGCAGCTGGCTTTGCTTTACATGCTATGCCCCCTTATGCACCGCGTAGAGCAGCCAGTGCTGCCACCTCAGCAGAGCAGCTGGCTTTGCTTTACATGCTCTGCCCACTTATGCACCGCGTAGAGCAGCCAGTGCTGCCACCACAGCAGAGCAGCTGCATGCCCTATCCCCTTTAGGCGGGCAAAACAACGGGTTTTAGCTCAACTCGTCCGGCTTTACTGGCGACAATAAAATACGAATGGCAATAGTAAAAATGAGGATTCTTTGTGCTGCGTCTGAACTAAAGGCGTTCCATTGCCTAGCGCTCAGAGTGGCGTGCCGCATTGCTTGGGCCGACGGCGGTGATAAAGAAACCTGAGCACAGACTTGGCTACTGCTCTATAATTTAAATCGGAAAACCTCAGCCTGCTTCTGTGTTTTTGTGTTGTATCATTTTCTGTTTGGTAGTTAATAGAGATGCGTGGTGTAGATGGGAGTAGTCATATGTTACGGTAACATATCCTATTATAGCCGTTCAAACAGCTGCTCAACACAGCGTAGATGAGAGTAGTCATATATTACGCTAACATATCCTATTATAGCCGTTTAAATGGATGCTCAAAACAGCGGAGATGAGAGTAGTCATATGTAACTTTAACATATAGTATTATAGTCGTTTAAACAGCTGCTCAATGCAGCGTAGATGAGAGTAGTCAAATATCACGCTAACATATCCTATTATAGCCGCTTGAACAGCTGTTCAATACAGCGTAGATGAGAGTAGTCATATATTACGCTAACATATCCTATTATAACCGGTTAAAGCGTTGCTCAATGCAGCGTAGATGATAGTAGTCATTTGTTACCGTAAAATATGCTATTATAGTCGTTTAAACAGCTGCTTAATACGGCGTAGATGAGAGTAGTCATATATTACGCTAACATATCCTATTATAGCCGTCTAAACAGCTGCTCAATAAGAGTAATTAGCGCAGTAGACTACCAAGTGGTTCACAGGAAACGATACTTACTAGATTCTTGGAGTTACTTCCCTCTAGGCGGGTCCAGCGTAGCTATGACCCGTCTACTCGTGCTGTTACATATCTAGTTCTCCCTGTTGCCGCCACACTCACCTGTCAGATCACGGCTCGGCGCTGCGTTCGAGTAGAGCTGTTCGCACGCTAAGGTATTCGTACAGTAAACTTTTGTAAGGTATTCGTACAGTAGACTTTTGTAAGGTATTCGTACAGTAGACTTTTGTAAGGTATTCGTACAGTAAACATTTGTAAGGTACTCGTCCAGTTGACTTTGGTAAGGTATTCATCCAGTAGACTTTTGTAAGATACTCGTCCAGTAGACTTTTGTAAGTTTCTCATCCAGTGGAGTTTTGAACCTCAGGCTGCTTGCTGTGACTAGCAATGTTGACATGCTTGGTGCCATGAATTTCTAGTGGCATTGTATTGAATAATTGAGGTGCCCGGCACGTGAAACTGTTAAAAGTCACGGCGGTTTACATGGCATTGCTATGTCAGTTTAGGCACTCAGATGTATCACATTCTGACAATCCCGGCCAGATTTCTTATAGTCACCTTTTTAATCTTTTTGCAACGCTATTGCCTAAGCAATATTTCAGAATTTTCTCTACGTTTATAACCACGAATTTTTCAACCCCTTTTTAAATTGAGTATAACATCAAGGCTTCCAATCTGTCATAACGAATCATTTCCTTTTTAGTTTGATGTGAAATTCTTTGCTCAACTGCTTCACGTCTTTCTATTTCTTTCTGTGTATGCAGGACAGAAGTGAAATTGTGTAATACAAATAGTTGGAATAGTTGTTCCCAAAGAATCAAGATTTTTATTTTATCACATGATAGAAAAGTCGTCATGTCGCAGGAAAACAGTGTCCTGGCACTAACCTCGATCTTTGCAATATGTTACTTGAATAAAGCATTGCGTGCCTGCATGCACCCAAGTCGCACAGGCCGTTTTGTTCATCAATAGCTGCGTTATTCCTTAAATAATATGATGATTGTTTTTATAGGTTTGTAATTCGTCTAGATGCATGTTATTCATTTTTGCCAATGTTTAATTTCATGCTGTTAAATCAAATCTAAGATAAAAGAAATCCCTATCGCTCGTATGCCTAGGACTCTTGCAACATCTGCATAGCAGGAGACCGAAATTTCCAATAAAGCATACGTAATTGTATATAGTTATCAGCCATATGTTTCTACTACTTGTTTACCGTAGCTATGCTAGGCATCTACTAAGTGGACCAAACTGGGATATTTTGTTTATCATGAAAAAGCATTTGAAGTTTTGAACTAATATCTTCATGTAACTTTGTGTTTATGAAAACAAAAAAAAATGAAAAAACAGGCTCCTTAAAGAAACCTTCATTGTGGGCAGTAAACTCATAATCCTTTCCTAGTAGTCATACAGGTTCCTTTCATGTTAAAGAGGTGATATGTTGGTGCCATATAAGCATTCATAACACGGATTTATAGAGAAACTCGTCCCATGCATTTATCATTATAATATCAACTTTACATTTGGCCCAAAGAAGATTGTTCGGAGAATGCACTTTCTCTGTGGTCATTACACTTTTAAGTAAGCCTATGCATCTCCTCAAACGAGTCATCAATGTATCACTCCAGCCCACGTCCATCCTCGCACCTAAGCCGACCAGCTCAATATAAACTTTTTCCGTTGGCCAAGGAGTCTCGAGAGTGATAAAACGCCGTCAAAAACTCTCGAGAGCCCAAATTAATCTCTGTGCCGTCGCTGGCTGTTTTCGGCCCCAGGTTTTCTGCTGGGCTTGCCGACAGTGATTAATTGAGTAGCTTTCGTACGCTGGCAGGCGCTACCCTCCACCGCGGCCAGGTTGCGCTGGTGCACGAACTAACAAACTAGAACTAGGAACAGGCAGGAAAAGCAAGGGTCAAGATAATGTGCTGATTTCCAACAACTAACTCTTCCCTATACATTTTTAAATTACACAATGCTCTCCTCATTACTCCAGCTAGCTGACTATTTTTTTCAGCTTTTTGCTTAATGTGATACAGCAGATCTTGTGAAAGCTGGATCACAAATTCTAATCCAGATTTGTTGCGTTTTTAATAAATAACAAGGGCAACACTCATGAATCTTTCCAAGCCCGCTCGATTGCACCGAATATACAGTGGGGAGTGGATAAATAATCAGTCATTCAGGGAAAGCGCTTGCGTCCATAACATTTTGGATAGGAAGTGGACTTTTGAAGTTGAAGCTTTAATACGCATGATTAGAAAACGAGGTATAAAACTACTGAATTATTTTGTGCCTCTGACTGTCTTATGGTAATCGGGCGGTGAGCGGGATGGCTCTAATATCGAAAAAATTGCTGGACGATTCCTAGGTAGTTCATCGGATTGATTGATAGGATACTGAATTAATCTACACCAATGAATACATTTGACGTAACTACTTTAAAAATGCAGATTTTCCGTTACATCGTTCTGTTCTGTTGATGTTTATGTCACGTAAATTGTTATCCTAATTTTTATGTGTTTCAGTTGTGAAAAAATCATATAAATTGTTACTCTGAAATAATTTTTTTCTCGTTTATCAAGTCTTCGACAGACCTATGATAATACACTCAACCGCTGCGCCCAACATTTTTTTCAAGCTTCAAGAGAAGTTTTAAATAGGCATTATTTCTTTCGTTTTAGACAGGAATGACCGCAATAATTAAAGAAACACAAGAGGTCATAACTGAAAATGATTATTTATTTGATTAGTGTTCATGTCTCATAATCTGTCATTAAAATTTTGGATCGTTGCATCATGGACAAATACAAAATTAAAAATATAGGAATCATGCGTTCCCTGGCCATCGTTCTGGCCATCTCCAGAACGAAGATATTAAATTCAATCGCGCACCAATTTATTAAAAAAAAAATCTAGCTCCCACCTGAAATTTCAACTATAATATATCGATATTTATTGAAAAAACGGATCGAAAACATTCACGGAAAGGATGAGACATACGCAAGACTGACTCACAACTGTTCAATACTCATAATAATCCACTCCAAGCTATTCCTATACGCACTAGCTATGTCAGCATGGAGAGCTAGTTGAGTTCGCACCGGCGCCTCCGTTCCTCACTTCGCTCCACAAAAAATCTTACATTATCGCTCCACGAGTACGTGCAACGACCACAGGGTTTTGATGGAACGACATCTAGGCACCTTACATCTAGGCACCTTACATTATCGCTCCACGAGTACGTGCAACGACCACAGGGTTTTGATGGAACGACATCTAGGCACCTTACATCTAGGCACCTTACATTATCGCTCCACGAGTACGTGCAACGACCACAGGGTTTTGATGGAACGACATCTAGGCACCTT
>SDVV010010095.1:0-16404 GCA_016164225.1 Gammarus roeselii
GACCTATTATACCCCAATACAACCATATAAAGAACAAAAAACATAGATAAATACAATAAACATCATATAAATAAAATAAAATAAAATGTTCAGGACATAAAAACTGCCAATCTAGCCCACAAGCCGGCATCCAGCTCGCCGCCCCCCTTCCGCCCACTTCGCGTCGTCCGCCTTCCTTATCCGTGACTCTGACCCACAACCGGTCCTGCCGCCTGACTCCGGCCAACATCTGCCCCACCGCCCGAATGACTCTAGAATGCCCTTTTCGTAATACTTTACTCTACTTGCAGGAGGTGAATCAAAACTTCATGGTCATTTTCATGCTAGAAGAGATGGAACAATGCGAGAGTTGATCGAGCATAGAAGTATGTTGTTAAATAACCAAATAATTGAACCATGAAAGTTATTGGTGAAAGGGACAGTTTAGCGTGAAAACACGGAAATAAGAGTGTTAACACACGATAACATTGTTGAATTTAGGTATAACCTCTGTCCACGAACGAGGATTGTAATTAAACAGTACGTGATAAAATTAGCAATTATTGACTGCTAAGGAACATGGAATGAAAGGGTGGTTACGTGCGCGGGTCGATGTTAACTGTAACTGAATAACGGATATCAAAATTAGCAGAGATAGGAGTGGCACTGAGATTACATGTGTGATAGAAATGAGTGGATCGAATGCACACGGTGAAGCAAGAATAGAACGCATGTCGAAACAGAACGAAAAAGAGACATGTCGAGTATCGTTACAATAATTATGCATTCAACCCATAATAAACGGCGATGGGTTGACGACCAGAAGCAGTGCCTTGTACCGGCATTCAAGTCAACACAATCTCACTTGCGATACCATTACGGATACGTGATCAGATTAGTCGCTGTCATGCTCGTTAACACCAAGCCCCAAATGGGTATTCGATAGCGACATTTACATGTTAGAGTAAGTGATAAGCAAACATTGTAAGCAATAAAATCAACATTGTGAGATGGAAACAAAGACGAAGGAATTGATTTTCTACCGGTCACCTTTCACATGAATGTCAATTGAACAAACAACAAATTGTTGGGCAGGTCAAACACAAAATCACACTTGCTAGAAAAGCTATGGTGGTTCACATACTCATGACGCAATGGATCCGCATACACAAAATTAGGTCTTAATTCGATGGGTGACGCGTCGTAAAGCCCGCGACCAAGCTGCTTGTCATGGTGAGCGTGAGCTCAAAACTGGTGGTTGGCTTGGATGAGTTGTCCAAGAACGGTGCACGGTCAAGTCCAACAACGGTGCGGCTGCTAGTAGTTGGTGCCGCATGTCAGCTGATCGGGGCTGGTGTGTCGTCTGAGATAACGCTGGTTGTTGGTGTGGTGTGCCGGACTTGGCGCGCGCGATGAACTGCTGGTGGAGGTAGAGTTGCAAATTTCTGACACGGGGTACGTTATGGGTTGCTAGGTTTGTTTAGACAAGGCTTGCCTGAGCTTGGCATACTGCTGCCGTAGGTCATGTGGAAGATGATGGTGATTGAACACACGTGATGAACACGCGTTGCTTAGGCTGGTCAGTACTTTACCGATTGGATGCACCCTAGTGCGGTTGTGTGGCTGATGAGCGTTGGTGGGTGAAGAACCAACATCTTGCCCCCATGGCGGAGGTTGAGTGATGAGGCTCTGGACGAGTGTAGATAATTGAGGGCAGTTGAGTGCGGCTGAAGAACGGTCCATCCTCACATGGGATCAGTCTGCAGTACTTGTGGTGTTGAGTGCTCGTTGAACGGTCGATGATGTGTTCGCCGTTGCAAGGTTTAGTATCTTGTAAAGTTTGATCAGAGTGAATCTTTCTTGTGGCAACCTGCAACGGGAAAGAGGAGAGTGATTTTGATTGAATGCGGCGTCTGACTACTTTACTTTGGTATGGAATTTTTTGTTTATACCGCGGGTTACAGAGTAGCTGCCACCTGATGGCCTTTTATACCCACGACGTTTATGGGCTGGCCTTTGCCCATTTAACAGATCAGACAGAATGTCTCACTCAGGGTCAGGTAGGCTCAAACTTATAACCTCCAGTTCCCACTGTAAGTTTATTGCGAAGAGAGGCCGACACTCTACCCACTCGGCCACTGAGAGTCCGAGAAAGTGCGAGCCACCCTCCGTGGCGATTGCCAGCGGATTGGGCTCTTTCTGTGTTGTGAGGTGCGATTCTGGTGCTTCTAGTGGCTGTTAATGAAAATCCAAGAAAGTTGGGTAGATGCAGGCAGCACAGTCGCTCCGAACTGAAGTAGGACTGAACTAGCTGTCGTCTGGTTGAAAGCCAGTTCGAGGGTCAACCTAGAGCGCGGCAATGCATTGAAATGAACGAAGAGGGAAGATTTTTCCCTACGATGACGGCTTTCTGCAGTGCTTTCAGGCTCTGTAAGCGCCGAACGAATAGCACTGGCAAGTACATTATAAACTTGAATGGTAGTAAATTTTGTTTTGAATCGTTCAAATATCAGTTTGGGGGAGAGTACAGTGATTATAAACTGGTGGCATCGATGAGGTAACCACATGACTCGTTGAACGACTCGTTGAAAAGGTACCGCGCATGGAACATTCACATCGCATTGAATATCACTTAAAATAGACCATTCAATAGTTATTCTTACATTTTCCTGATGCCTATAACCTTATCGCTAAGAAATCGAGATCTAATAGTTGCGATTTCAGCGTTAATACTGGAAAATATTTAGTCCATTATATGTTTAATAACGCACGTTTGCCTGAATAAGTATATGATAAAGTGTATCATTATCCCCGTGATCCTAATTTTTTAGACAAAACAACTTGTGTTATGTCCTCCTCGTTGTTGTGTATTGTTCATAGTGTAATTTTCATCAAAAATTGCTTTGTATACTGTAGCTGCATGGACATTGAATATAAACGATCAAATCATAACTGGCCAGGAAGCCCATCGTAGTTGGATGCCTCAAGCGCGGTGTGGGTAACTTACCCTGATAAAACTTTAAATATCAATCACATAGAAACAAATGCCTTATTTCAGGTGCTAATCTTTGGAAAAAACTTGCACCTTCTGATAAAATTCACTGCCTCTAATACCATCACGTAACACACTTGAATGCTGCGAAAAACTATTCTTCGGTTGTACAGCTACACAAGAACGCCAGGAGTTGACAAATTTTCAACAAGTTGATATGAATGTTCTGTGTTTCACTCAATCCTACAACTGGCTGTGCCACCTCCACCTTCAAAATCTCTTTGGGTACATAGCGATGGTAGCTATCGTACGTGACTAGTGGCGGCAGCATGAAAGCTCGGGATAAACGTCCAGACGAATAACCAAAATACAGCTTAGCACAGCAAGGACGAACGAAACATAACGCAAAATCTGTGCGGAAAATAGTAACACTTGAATCAAACACAATAAATACGGAAAATGTAGCTCATTCCTCACAGTGGAAACTGTAATTGTGTGTATTTTTGGCATCAAGTCTGGCAGGGTGACGGACGCCGGCTGCAGTTTGAAGTGATGTTATTTGCCGGGTCCCCCGGAAAGACGGGACCCGGTCCTGTCGTCTTTCCATGCCTGATTTTGCCCGCCTATATGAGGTATAAAACAAGGTATTTCCCTTTCCATGGGACCACATTGTTACGACGTAATAATAATAATTGTTATTAGATCATTTATTTCCATCGTCTGGCAATGGGTTTTAAATTTTTTAGGAAATAAATAAATTCTTAAACATAAGACATGAAACTTCATAATCAACTGCTCTACTTTATTTAACGAAAACGAGAGTTCAATTTGAATTCGTTACAGCTCATCTCTAGGGGCCGTCGGTTCGGATTACGTGGAACGAAATATTATTCACAGGAGTGTCATCTGCGCACATACAGAAAATGTATATTTTGACAAAATAATTCCGACTACATAGCGTTGGGAAAACCAGTGACACGAGGGGCTGAAAAATAAGAAATACTTGGGGTGGATAAATAACCAAATACATGGGTGTGGAAAATGACAAGTACATGAGGTGGGAAATTACGCATGCGTGTAGTTAGAGTCTTGAGAACATGGGCTGGGACATCAAAATGTGCTAACATGTTGTAATGAGTAGTCTACATTACAAAGATGCGGATGGATGACATGAATTGTACAAAAAATATGAATACAATATCAGGTTGGGAATTCAAAAAGCGCTAACATATTATAAAGATGGGCCTAAACCATTGTATCAATAATGAAGGGGTGAAAAGGTGACATAAGTTATTCAAAAAAAGTTATACATACAATACATACCAAACAACTGAATATACAGTATACACACATCAAGACCGCTAGGAAACGTTTAAATGATTGACAATCAGAATAATACAATGCTGGAGTACACAAGTTGGATGAATATACTTCTGTTATAGAAGACAAAGCAACATATTAGCTAATTAGGCAATGATTGTATAGTCAAAAATAGTACGGTAATTGTAAGAAATAATTCAATGAATTATATTAAAATCGAATTAACCTTTGTCAAAGTTAGAGCTGCCTATCGTTCCTCGAAAAGACTGGGTTCGTATTTTAAATATATTTACACAACTGGAACATTTGAAACATAAAAATAGATAAAACGCTAGTTGACACTTATGGTAATTGGCAAAGACAATAGTGATCGGTAGCAACATAGAAAAATATGTATCGTCAGAGTAGAAACGATTAGATGGTGTATCAATGTTGAGAGTTATGGTGGTGGTGATTTTAGACATGATCAAGAACAGAATGCATTTTCTGGTTACTGGTATTATGCATTTAGCTTGTGTTTGTGGGGAAAGTTACCGTTTTGAATTGATCGGTCAATAGATGTTCATTAAGCCTATTCTTGAAAGACGTGTTGGATTCAAGATTCTTGAGGCTGGTTGAGAGGTTGTTCCAAGATTTTGGTCCAGTGATCAGAAAAGCTCGACAGGCAGTTTCTGTTTTCCTGTGTTCAACGTGCAGAGTACCATTATTTCTTGTGAATCGATTGCTCTTTTCACCTCGAGAATATATGTGCCTTTGGCTGTCGGGTGAATGCTTTTCTAAAAGATCTTCATTATATCTGATCGACTCATTGAGAGCCAGTTTGTTGTCGATATTGAGTCACTGTAATTTTTCAAGGAGAGGACTTACGAGGTCTCGTTTTCTGTGGTTACCATCGCATGTTATTCATGCCGCAAAGTTTATACAACGACTTTCTCTCTTTGAGTTTTGGTTGCATTTCCCCCAAATTGAAAGCCAGTAGTTAATGTAAGAAAATACTAAAGCGTGGACAATCAGTAATCTTGATTTGAGATCCAATTCTTATTTTGCACAGCTTAGGAACAAAAGTGTTTGAAGAAAAGATTGGGATCAAACCATACTCCCAGACTTATAACTTTATCTTCAACAGGAATGTCAGATTTGCCTATCCTGATAGAGAAATTCATTGGAACTACTTTCCTTTCGGAGTTCGAGCCGAACAAGATGCATTTTGTTTTTTCAGAGTTGAGCTTGAGTCAATTTTTATCATACCAAAATTTCAGATTAGTTACGGCTCTCAGCGTCGACTTTCAGCGTATTCAGATCTGACGGTTTTCGGGAAAGCAATATATGAACATCATCAGCGTAATTACCATTTTCGCTTGATTTTTTGGTAATTTGCAGTCGATGTCATTTACAAAAAAACAGGAACAACAAAGGAACATGTATCGAACCTTGAGGGACCCCAAAGGCAAATGTGGCGAATTTGACATAGTTGCGTTATCGAGTTTAACTGATTGTTGCCGATTCATCAGATAACTTTCGGCCCAAGTAGGGTCTGTTCCGATGTTGCGAAGCTTGCCAAACAGAATTGTATGGCTTACACTGTCGAGTGCTTTCGATAAGTCTAGCAATAATAGCAGAGATATTTGCCCCTCATGAAATTTTTGTACAGATCTTCAGTGATGTTCATAAGTGCGTCTTCTGTTGTCAATTTTCGCCGATAAGCATACTGGCAGTCATTGAACAGCATGTTTGACTCGAGGTAATCAATCAATTGGATAGATATTACCTTTTCTAGAAACTTGGATAGGACAGGCGGAAGACTGATCGGTCTAAAGTTGGATGGTTCATTCTTGTCCCTAGATTTATGAATTGCTTTCATGATTGCATGCTTCCAGATCTCTGGAAAAGTTTCATTTGCTATGGAGGTGTTAATAACTGTGCTGGTATAGGGCAAGGTAACTATAAGGCTGTCTTTCAGATATTGTATTGTTAAACCATCTATTCCTGTAGAATTTGTGTTCCTCAAGGCAAATATACTTCGTGTTGCGATACTTGCTTTGGTTTCCATTTGACGTTTGCTTCTTGGTCGCTGCCTTCATCGAAAGCTTTTGGACTCTATGTATCTGTTGTGTCGCTTTGTAATCCTTGATAAGCTTCCTGGGTTACCTCTTCAAAACCTTGTTTCCAACTCCAGCGAAGTAGTTGTTAAACTTCTCTGAAGTTGCTTGAGTATTCGGATAAGTAGGCAAGGTGATCTATTTTTTTGTATGGAACAATTCGTTTCAGTACATTCTACGTTTCCTGTGCAGTCAGATTGTTTATGCGCACACACTTGTGCAGTCACACTTGTGCAGTCAGATTGTTTATGCAGTGTCCTAGTTCCTCATGATGGTATTTAATTTTTGCCCTCCTGACTTCTCGTTTGACTTCTATTTTGAATTCGAAATAATTCTAAACAAGTGATGCTTCGTTTTGCTCTGCGTTTGAGAGATTTTTAAGTGCCATTTCGACCCGCAGTTTTTCTGTAATCCATTTACCCGGCATGCTTTTCTTGTTTTAGTTTCCGTTGGCACCACAGCGTTCAGACCTGTGAGAAAATAATCTGTGAGTAATTGGGCTTGCTATGTGACGGTTTATCATCTCGACGTTTGCCACTACTTGTGCTCTGAAATTATACGCGGTGTAATTTCTTTTTGTACGGCAGGTTATTCTGTGTACTTGTTTCTTCTATTTTTTAATGTTATTGGTGGAGTTTATTTCATGGTGGTCCGAGAAAGAATTGGTCTGTGGTAACAATGGAAGACGGATTTTTACTTATGTGCAGATCCAATACAGTTTGGGATTCGGGAGAAATTCTTGTTGTACTTTTTATGAGCTGATGCAGCCCGAGTCTGTCTAAATCGGCTTCATATCGTTGGATTTCAATTTCAATTGATCATCATTGAAATCTTTAAAATGCACAGCGTCTTTCCTGAGGGGATAGCTTCTCGAAATCTTTCTTTAATGTATTGAAAAGACTGTACACTTGCTTTGGGTGGTCTGTAAAGAGAACAAACAACAAACGATCTGTTTTTTCGTACCTGGATGTTCACCCAAAGGTCATCAACTTCATTGCTGTCGCTAAGCATTACGTGAGAAGAGGTATATTCTTCTCGCACATATATCACGGTTCCACCGCCTCTCCTTTCTGTATCTTTTCTATAAACATTGAAGCCGTCATTTTCGATGAAGGTAGTGTTAATGTCAGATTCCAGCCAGGTTTCATTCAGACATAGAATGTCAATTGAGTCCTCCTTCATCATAATTTTGATGTGATCCATCTTTGTTCATAAGCTTCTAACGTTTATATGTTTAATCACGATATTATTTAGATGGGTATTTACAGACATGGCTGCTGAGGGGTGGTTGCTGCTCTCAGCTTGAACAGTTTGTGACTCTAGTCATTTGGTTTTACTATCAGGACAGTTGGTGTCACTTTGGGATCATTTCAGGGGCATCTTTTTATCGAAAATGGATGTATCATTGTCGTATTGCAAAGGAGACTACATATTGGAACACTGCACATTTGTTTCCTCATGCTTGTTTCGCTTCGCTGCAATATTTTGTTGTCCGAAATGTGGCTTCAGAGGGTGGGTTGGTGCAAGACTACTATAGTGGTCCTCTACAAATATTGAGTATCGAGCAGCTTCATCACTCTTGAGGTTGGTCGGATTAATTACAGTTTTCGTTACGATGTCCGGGTCTGTTTCATTTAAGATTGTGATTTGTCTTTTGAGTGCGTTGCTGAGAATTGCGGGGACTAGATCGTCAAAACTGCTTGTGTATTCTTCGTTTTCAAAATACTTTTATATCTCGGAGAGGAACCTATCATCTTTTTTATACTCAGTGAAGGTTTCGTAATCTTCTATGTAATTGAAGGATTCCTCCATTGCTTTAGAGATGTTTTTCATCGTTAAGTCCTGTTCGTTTTACTAAGGATCCTTTCACCGTGTGAATCATACAATGTCCGTCTGCTAGTGTTGATTGTCTTTTTAATCTTAAATCTTTGAGAATTGTGTCGATGCTTGTATTCCTGGGGAATTGTTGCAAGTTTTCCGTCACCTGCATTGACATTCGTTCATCCGGTTTATTGTTTATTGTGTCAGCAACACCACCCTCATTTAGATTTTTAATGTGCTCTTCAGCAACAGTTTAAGAATCTGGTTGCTAATTCTCGAGTGGCATTGTTTGTCTGTTTGGGATATCCTTGCTTACGGCTCTGTTCTTTGTTATTGAGGGTGAATTGGAGCTGGGGAGACAGAACTGAACCAAGGGAAATAAATTTAGATCGGTGATTGAAGAGAGGCATAGCTGAGGATGACTGCACCGTGCTAGAGGAAGGAATGGGTGGAGGAGGGTTATATACTGGAGGGATTATCGGGATAGGTAGAGTTGGAGTTTGGACTGAGGTTAGAGAATGGTAGCGAAGGTGGAAGTTAGAGGAAAGAACGGATAAAGGGGGGTAATATACGGGAGGGATTGGCGGGATAGGTTAAGTTGGAGTTTGGGCTGAAGTTAGGGAATGGTAGCGAAAGGGGAGGATTGGGGCTGTGCTGCAAGCATGGTTAGACGAATTTGTGTGAGTAGTGTGGAGTGAAGAAGGAGTGTAGGAGAAGAAATAAGGAGGCGCTGGGGGGACGCTTTTGCTGTAACCATGCTGGAAAGGCGTTGCATGGGAGCTTATTGTGTGGGGATGATAAGGAGTCACTGATTGGTGATTTTTAGTTTGAATTTTAGTTTGGGGTGATGAGAGGGCGCTAGGGTGTGAGTTGTCTGCGAGTAGATGTCCTTTGCTGACGTGTGATGGGGTGATGATACGAGATGATGGCCATATGATGGAGGGAAGTAGAGGAAGGGAGGAGACCAGATTTATGATTGCTTGCTTCTGACATGGTTATAGTATAGGGATGGCAACTCCTCAACCCTCTGAGGAACGTAACGTGCTACCGTGTTGAAGAATTTGATAATTCCCTTATTGTTTGGACTAGCATTCTCCGAATGAAACAATTGTTCGTCGGGGGCACCAGTGAATTCGTCTCTTAGTTTGCCCGTTGGGATAACTTTGAGCCTCGAAGAGTGGCAAAGACTCATGAAACGGCGCCTCTGATCCATTGTTTTCAGATTGAGGGGTTCTGCAATATATATCTTAGCATTTATGTTTTTCGTTAAAATTGCATTGGTTATTTTGACTACTACTCCGTTTTCGACGTAGTCCGTGAGCACAATAATGTCATTTTTGAATGGATTTGCTCCGACAATGTTCTTAGACATAGCACCATAGTCGTCAATATTTATATTTTCACAAGTGTATCTATCTGAAAGGTCGGACGTTAGCACATTTTTCATGAGGATGTCAGCAATGAGTATTGTCTTAGGGGCCTTGGTATTTTCTGATGACTCGATGCTGGTGCCTGATGCTTCACAGTGAGCCGGCTTTGCTGTTGCGGATTTTTCTGTTGAGGTGGCGAATAAAGGCTCTGAATCGGAGGAATAAACGCGAGTTATGGACTCAGTTTTAGATGTACAAGGGGTGGGAGATGGAGAGCAAAGCAGTGTTGGGTGAGTATCTGTCACCGAATGAGCAACAGTAGAGTATATAGCGGCGAATATGCCCAAAAAATATGGGGCGGCGAGCATGCCCAAAAAATATAGGACGTCGAATATGACCAAAAATATAGGACACCGAAACGGTCCTGGAGATACGTACTGCAAATATGCTTTGTGAAGGAATTAGATAGGCGATAATTAGTGTGTACGAATATGCCTTGTGAAGGAATTAGATAGGCCATAATTAGGGAGTATGAAACGGCCTACTGAAGGAATTAGATATAGGATGACTAGATCTTTGAACCTTACATCGGATGTATTTGTTGGGATGTATGTTATTTGTTAGTGTGTCTGACTTAGTCGCTGTATTTTTCGGACATTGTAGTTATATGTTAGGACAAATTGATCTTGTGATCAAGTTAGTTACTGATGGTTCATAGAGATACCAAGAACGCAAGTTTTTTGTGAGTCGGCCAATGTATTTGTTAGGATCTATGTTATTTGTTAGTGTGTCTGACTTAGTCGCTGTATATCTCGGAAATTCTAGAAATATGTTTATTTAGTTCTATTCTGGTCAAGTGAGTTACTGATGGTACATAGAGACTGCCCGTGACAAGTGGGGAAGAGGGGAGGGGTTGACCGGAGTCAGGCGGTGTCCAAACCGCAAATGGTGATTAGCTTGACGATCTTTATATGTCAACTGTCGCACAAAGATCTTATCTCGAGATATATGGTCCACTTGGAGAATTGTTTTTCTTACGGTATCTTTCAGTTTCCTTTCGGTATCTTATTGCTTTTATTTACGATTGCGTACGTACGGATTATATAGATGTATGTTATTAGGTCTTGTCAACGCTATATATGATTGTATTGTTATATCTCGCACGGTATGATATATATTACAATGCTTGTTATTGGATGACTCATTTGAATAGAAATTTTACTGCTCAAACCTGAATTGTTAGGATATTCGATGTAGTTACGCAAGAAATATGGGTATATATTAGGAGAGCTTAGCTAGTTGTGCTTTATTTGACTCATTTTCGGAGGTTGTTTGGTGGAGTTTTTAGCGGTGAGATGCTTGATGCCAGCTTGATGTTAAATATAGGCTATGAACATTTACTGGTTATAACATATTCATGTTGACGTGCTTTCATAATTTTTCACGCAAAGTGTTCTCGGGTGGTTGTATTTCTGGGGATTATCGATACGACCGCAATCCTAATTATCTACGTATTTGTTTTACGGTATTATTTCACATGAGTATTTACTGTTTTGCTACCCTTAGCTGCTGGTCTGAGGCCTAGGACATACAAGCAACATACTGTAACACGTTGGTTGCAAGCAAATGATCTCACTCGGGTATTCGTTGGTCGTTTCGCTTTTCATTAGTCCCAGCAGTCATTTATTTGTTTCATCGTACAAATGATTTTTTGTTGGGGTTCTTGGAGAAGTCCATGTATTCAGACAGAGACGATTACCTCATCTTTTACGTGTCAATGTCGGGGTTAACCTTTAAACTGGAGACTCATGTCAGGCTCATTATTGGTTATATCCAGGATGTGACTTTGCTTGATGTTGTTCAGAGACGATGGGTGAAACAGATGCAAGGTATGTCTGAAGTATTTATTATACGTGACTGGATGTTTCCTTTGAAATTTGTTATTCATCAGTGGTAGTTTGCTGAGAAGTGACCTAGTAAAGCATTGTAGACTTCATTGTTATGACACATTGAGCTTGGATTTTTTTTTCTGCTAGAGACATAGCATCAGATAGGTCTAGAAATTTGTTATAGATTTGAATGGTATCGTAGTAAAGAATAACGTTATTCTCATGAACTCAGAGTTAAATGTCAGATATTATGGAGAAATGTATGTTTAAGAGGTGCAAGTCCATTATGCATCTTTATGGAATTTTCGTTATTGATCCATTGCAAATGTATACTTTAACATTTAGAAGACGATTTACTGGATGGAGGGGTGCTAGAGCATTCATGGTTTGGCTACCCCTCACCTAATGAGAAATATTTATCTACGATAGCTTAGGGAGCTGTGTACAACTTCAATTAGCTTAATATCTATCACATTTTCAACGTGAGGCAAGAGGGGTTTTAGTGCATTTTCAATGCTAGTTCAATCGAGTTAAATTTAGGATATTGCAAACACAGATTTATTAGATATAATATCTTTATTGATAATAGATTATGTCATAATTATATATACATATACGTACATGGGATATCATTTTACGAAAACATAACTTTTTTACACCAAAAATGCGATGTGAGCATCTTGATCCTTGGTACCAGTGACAGTCTGTGGGTTCTTTATCAATGACGTATATTTATTCCTCACCTGAAGCTGTCAACTCGTCATATCGGTGTAGTATTTATCATCTGGGTGTAGTTTTTTCTCTGATCTATTGGTGTTCGAGACTAACGCCCTTAGTACACATTTTAGATAAACGAGGACATTTGGGAGAAGTGTATGCAATACTTGTAATCCTAGCCTTGTATCCAAAACTTTGTTAATAGTCTTCAGCGAGTCTTTTATAGACGCTATCTTCAATCACTATTACGTGTTTTTGACATCGAATCGTTTTAGATTTTTTTCGTGCTATTATCCACATTTCCATTCATTATATCACCGCAGATATCCGAAATATACCCAATTCTCCTTGCACTCAAACGTTTGAGACAGGATTCTCTCTTCTCATGCTTCATTACCAACATATTTAAAACCAAAGTCATATATAAATTTGATTTTATTATGCAGTTTTACACTTCTTATACTTGACACCCTTTCATTACCCCATTTGATAATTCGGTTTCTTCCAACTTTAGCAGTTTTTTTTCTTCACACATTTCAATAGCACTGTCACTGATATCCATTTCACTGAAAGTATCCCACGTTTTCCCTTATTTTCATCAATTTATATTTCGGTTATGGTTTGGGTCTTTCTCCCACTATATCGATTAGGCCATTTTCACCCAATCTTCATACATTCTTAGCTTGAGTGTTAGTGGCACCATACTCTGTTTTACGCTCGCACCATTTTGAGAACTATCTTTCTCATTATTTATGAACGCCAAGTCCGGATTATTATGTTCTATCAATACGCCCATAGCATCCTTTGAGCTCATATTTCCTCGTTCATTTTTATGATTAGCATATTCAAGATAATGTTGTCCTTTCAGATGTTGCCAAAGCCCGAATGTGGAGCCTAATTTGCTTAATTTTATCTCTGCACTGCAAATAACACATACCCCCGTCTTCTCCTTCCTGTTAAAATACTTCCACATCAAACTGAGCGGCATCTTTCTTCCCCGAAAGCGGATCGCTATCTGAAGGAGTACAGATATGAGTCCAATTTATACATACAGGATCGTTACCTTCACTGCGTTGGCACATGCATGGCCTACCATGAAGGCATTTACACACATTTTGTGCAAAAGGGTTACCTTACACTGCCGGAGGCATTAATACCTTCTCAACCTAACCTAACCCACAGAACAACATCCCTTGTTGTTGATACAAGATATTTCATGTGCATCAGCTTCATACTATGTTATGTTATGAGAAGTAATCATCCTATCCGATCCTAACCTAACTTATGTACGGTATTCAGTCATTGTTTTATACAATGCATAATACATTTCTCCACTTGTCTCTACATTTTCGATCAATCCTTTGCAGTTTGATACACACATCCAATTCTGATCTAGTTAAACACAAAACATAACCTAACCTAACTTATGTACGTTATTCAGTCGTTGTTCTATACAAAACATTACAATTATCTCCACTCGTCTCTACATTTTGATCTATCCTATGCAGTTTTGACACCTAATTATTTCTTCTTCGCAATCGATTTCGACTCATTTATATTACCAAAGAGGTCAGATTTGTTCAATCTTAGATGGATTGTATGTTACAAGTAATTCATATTTGTTTCCATCATGCAAACGGGCTCTTCATCTCATACTAGGTCTAATACATTTTTCTTCAATATCTCCTGACACTTCATCCTTTGACGACTTGCACAGTCGACCTGCCTTTTTTCTTTCCAATGTTTTTTTCAAACTCTTCATGATGACAGCGTTTCAAATGTCTCCACACGTTAATCGTGGATTTATGTTTATTCATTTTTTTTTTGGCAAAGTTTTCATACCCCCAGTACCCCATTTCTTACGAACAATCGAGGACTCAAGCTATAACCCATCCTTTCACAACAGAATCCCAATATTGTCTGAGTATATACTCATCGGACTCTGATTTATATTTCACCGTTCTGTCACACATATACAGCATTTACCCCGAGATAGGTTTATGAGCACCGTTGCACCCCTTGAAATATCTCTACTACCAAATTCAACAATTTCATTGTTTCCTTCGACCAACGCAACGAACGCAATTTCATCGCTTAACCTCTGAGTTGTAGGATATTATAAACAATTGATTTAGGATTTAAATACTTTTATTAGTATCATTTACAGATCTTGCTGACATCATCAATGACTTCTATCTCATTTTTTCGATTACAGCATGGCTCGTACAGCCACCCATACCCATCATCACGATGTTTAAGTTTCTTCTCAAAAAAAAAAAAAAAAAAATCATATAATCCACCTTATCTTTGTTGGAAACACCGAAGGCTGTTCCGTGCCCTTGAGTCCACAAATGTAATTCTTCTTCTTGTTGAACTTTAATTATTCGAATCTTCTCAAATTCGGTGTCATTCTGTTTTTCAGCAATGAGGAATTCTTTCATACGTTCCAGGTTTTCTTTGGTTCTTAGGAAAAAACCGTTGCCCACCACTTCAGCTTTATTACAATCATGATGATTTTCCACTCAGATCATATCAATTTCGAGAGTTGCTTTCTTATTACACTTGAAGTTTGTTACATACGACTGAAACCCGTCAATGTGAGTTACCCAGAGCCGACTTCCTTTCTCCTTCATCCATACATGAATGTTATCTCCCACTCTTTTGATTCTTTTTTTACCCATTCTGAGATATCTGATATTTTCAACATTAGTCAATATCTATTCGATCCGACTCATATCATCTTCAGAGATTTCTCCTTCCAAAACAGGTAAACTAATGTTTGTCACTTGAACATTCATTGTTATCTATTCATGGATGATCTGTCTGTCTCCACTTGTCCTCCACGTGACACTGACTCCAATCACGTCATACAACTTGCTATTATATTGCGTCTGCAAATCTTTAAGCCTATCATCACTCGCTTCGGCGATCAATTACATATGTATGTACGTCTATAGACCTGTATACGTATGTCCATGTCAGAAACACAACCTTACCTAACTTATGTACTGTATTTTGTCGTTGATATATACAATCCATAACAAATTAGCTCCACTTGACTCTACATTTTTGATCTAACCTTTGCAGTTTTGATACAAACTTCCAATTTGATCGACCAAATTTTTTCACGACAATTCGATGTTGCCTCCTACTTACACGTTATATGCAAATTCATTGCTTAACCTTTCAGTCTTAGGATATTATAAACAATTGAATTTAAGATTTACATACTTTTATTAGTATTAATAACAGATATTGCTGACATCATCAATGGTTATGCATTTTTGTATCAATATGATGCGAACATACATCCGTACCCATTATCACTTTGTAACAGTCTCCTCTCAAATTCCTTCATATAGTCCAACATATCTTTAATACGAATACGGAAACCTGCTCCATTCCCGTATCTCCATAAATGTTGATCCCCGCATTTCCATAAATGTTCTTCTTCTTCTTCTTCTTTGCGAACTTTAATTATTCGAATCTTATCCAATTCAATATACCTCCAATCATTATCCGAAAGAAACTCCATCATACGCTTCAGATTTTCTTCAGTCCCTAGTTAGAATATATTTTGCACTAACCCAACTTTCTTACATGTGTGAAAATTTTCTGCTTGGGACATATAAATTCCATGATATACCTTCTTATTTTCTTTGAACTCTGTTAAATACGACTGAAATGTCTCGAAATCAGTCACCCAAATCCCGTTTTCTTCATTGTCCTTCCATACATGGATAATAGTTCCCGCTCCTGCGATTCTTGTTCTCCGCATTCGTAGATAATTGATATCTTCATCACTTGTCAATATATCCTTGAACCAAGCTAAATCATCTTCGGAGACTTTTTCATCCAACACTCGTAAACAAATTTTTAAGATGTGAACATCCATTTTTATCGATTTGAGGATGATCTGTCCGTCTCCGCTTGTCGTCCACGTAACACTGACTCCAATCACGTCATAAAGCGTGCTATTATAATGCGTTTGCAAATCTTCATGCCTATCATCACTCGCTTCAGCGAACAATTATGTAGCTATGTATGTACGTATGTCCGTCTATAGACCTGTATACGTACGTGCACGTGTATATTTGAGCGTATGTACGTGTACATATATTGATTTTCTTTTGTTTTTTATTATATATATATAACAAAATTAGAAATTCAATACAATTTAAAATTAAAAATTTCAATAAAATTATAAAAAAAAATCA
>SDVV010010096.1:0-16404 GCA_016164225.1 Gammarus roeselii
TATATATATAAAGTATAGGTCTACTTGGTATCCGTGCAAAGTAAAATAACCCACAGTGGAAAATTGATGGACTGAGTTTTATTGAAAGGTAACGATTTCGTAGAGACACGCCCTCCATCGTCATACTTTCAAGTACAGTCATCATAAGAGTATCATGCAGCGACTATACATTGAATAGAACCGGTTTTCGACCCAACCGCGAAAGTGAGAAAAGGAATTCGTTAACAAAAAGCGATGCCCTAGGGCGTTGGCCCGGACAGGAAATACGAGTAGTTGTTATGCAATTACACAAGGCCTGATAAAGATATAACTGTTTTTCTGGTGCCAAAAGCGTATTTCAAGTCGCGCACGTTGCACTCAATACCAGATTTATTTCAACAAGGCTTCACATGCCTTCGCGTGTATGTTGGTAGTCACGATAAATCACAGAAAGTCGTGCAGTGGAACTTTTTCAATGAAGAACACTTCATGACTTCATTAGTCATGAAGTGTTTGGTACATTGTCACGATAGACCTTGGTCGATTTACAATGTCGTCGTGGTCTTTCCGTTGGTTATTCAGCTCAATCAGATATTTGGTTAACTGTATCGCTGCTTGGCAAGGAAAGTTGCAGCTCGTTATCGCAGTTTATCCAGTAGAAAAATTAGCAAATGATTTGGTATTTAATTTGTATTGCATATAATTAAAATGTTAACAATATTGATTGATAGAACAGAATTAGAAATGAAGGCGACTATAATCAATAGTGGTAGGGATCGGGAAGTGACACAGAGTTGGATACATTCGTGGATAAATGCTCCACCCACTTACTTTTACGGCCATCCCGTGAAAGAATAGCCTAGCGAACTGTCAACTTTGTATAGGGAGGTTGAATGACTGGACCAATTACTCAAAAGTTCGATCAGGTTAAAATTATCATTTTTTTGGTGAGCATTCGTTTCAACAACACGTACGACACAGGTTTACGTTCGCCGATAGTATTTAAGTTGCAGCAACGGTTGCCTCTACCGCATCGTTTGACTATATACGTCTGAGCTACACTCCTTTCCTACCAGACGACAAGACACAGTGCCGCGTCGGCTCAAACTTGCGGCTCAAAACATCATAACACTAGGCCAGTAAAAATCGTAGAATGGGAATTAATGAGCGGGCATGTGCTTGGTGCGAGACACAATAATAGGCACGAATTGCGTGATATTTCTTTTGGTTGCGTCCTGTTGATCACATCTTACAGCTTCTTCCTCCCTGAAAGCAGAACAAAACCATAACTCAGTAAACGGCTGTCAAATATCGCTTGCTATTATTTAAGTATCGTTTTTCGAGTTCAATATTTCAATGTATGTTGAAAAGCAATTACGTTTGTTTGGTAAGCTATCGCATCATAGTGTTTTGTCTGTAGTTAGACGTACCTCCCACCCTTTAGATTATCCGGTCCATTGACTGATGATTCTAACACCTTTCTTTGATTTGGCGGCCCACATGCCTGTTAGGATGGAAACAGTTGCCCATTTTAATTGGATAGTGATAATTTTCAATTTTGGCAGTTTATTATATTATGTCCATATTCTAGATTAACTATCATCCTTACTCCACGAATGCATAATTTATAAGCCCTGGTGCATACCTGAATTGCTTTAGAACGGGTTGGTTCTTGTTTTCTACGTTGCAAGCCTCATTGTAGTCGCTTTTTCTTTTCTCCACTGGTTTGTGTTTCTTTTTGTGAGGAACTCCCACTTGTCACGTTTTCATATCACAGCTTCCGTCAGTCGCTAAGAATCTGGCCGTCAGTTTCACCGTACTATCTTTTTTGGTCACTGTTCCTACACCTGAGTATCTTCAGTGTGTCACTCATCGAGCCACCTAAGCAACCTATCGTCACGAGCATATCCAGCGTGTTTGAGAGACAGTGCGGTGTCTACCCTCGCATCGGCCCGAGGTCTTCCATAGTCGCAGCTAATAGGATCGATCCCCAGGGTCCCCTGCGAATACGCTTCTTCCAAACAATGCAGCCCTCGAGACGGTGTTGATGTTTCCTTGTTCTGTAGTGCAGATGAATGTGTTGATCCAGAACATGAATTTATGTCGCAGTGGAATTTAGTATGACTGGCTGTCCTCAGAATGCAATTATGCTATAAAGTTATTGTAACAACACGATTAAATTTGGGAACATTGATACTTAATCGGCCTAAAAAATAAAAGATAGGTTAACAGTGTTACGAGAAATGGAATTATAGCACAATGCAAAATCTATGTATATCACATTGAAAGTATTCAAATTCCTATGACATTTACATGTGTCAGTTTCATGGGATGGTCGATCCCTTGAGGTCGATGATAGTGTTGAGCAAATAACAAAAATATCTTGATGATAATTAATTTCTTAGAATATCAGCGGAGAAGTTAAGAAATTAATAGTAATTTATCTGGCGTTCTTGTTATCGAGATGTCAATAATAATCATCAAACGGGATCGTTACTCATATTTTTTGTGCCCTTCGTAATATGACGATATTTAAAGGAAATTATAATTTTCATTTTGTTTATACTGCATAAGTATAGCAGTATCTTGTTCAAAATATGTTTTATGTCAAGTTAGGTACCAAGCTAACAGGTTTCAGTCGAATCATGCACGCAATTTCAGCGAATTCCAGCGAGATAAATAAACTCTTCATTTCATTATCCATTCAAGCCTACAGTAACTACCTTAGGCAAGATGAAAAGCATTGTAATGCATTGCTCCATAGGTTTGGTTGCCTTTACCATCCGTCTCTTCCGCGCTCTCTCGGATGTAAACAGTTGGGACGCTTTCACGTCCAGAACGAGCTTATGCGATCAAACTGTTGCGCGCGGAGTCGTGTTGCTGTCATGTTTTATGCATGCCAACGAGGCGGTGTAATGGAACGCGAGCACTTGCAGGATCAACACTTTCACGGCCTATGGAGTGCTGACTGCCTCAGTGCCAAATTGTTGTCAGAACATGTGCCGTATGATTCATTCACCTTGCATAAACTTCATCAGATTGATGGAATATTTTCAGGGGGTTTGCTATTCAATGGTACGATCAGAGAACATGTTGAAATATTTTATAGTAGGTATTATGATAAAATTATTTATCGTGGGGTCAGAGCGCACGGAATTTTTTTTTTCTAACGGAAATAATAGCGACATTCTGTTTTTGTTCAATATTGGAAGGTCAACGAATTTCTTCTCGCGACATGACGTAAAATCCCCAAGTGTTTTAATGCCCGAGTTCTCTACATGATTGTGAATAACACAATGGCTTCATGCTTCTAAATATATAACCTGTCATTTTTATGTCCGGAAGTAGGTTGAGTTCAATCATACTTTGGAATGAGTGAGTGTTTGCTTGACTAATTGTCCCTCTGATTTGTGAAACGCCTCCGACGTACTCATTTCCTTTTGAAATGGAGCAGCCTTGATTGAACTCGTGATTGTTGTGGAATGTGTTTATTATCAGAGTCTCTATAAGAGTTCAGAATGGAAATTGATCGATGTATTGCAGTGATGTATACTCGTTGTATATCCGAATTGATCGACGTATTGCAGTGATGCATACTCGTTGTACTGTATATCCGAGTTGATCGACGTATTGCAGTAATGTATACTCGTTTTATATCCGAGTTGATCGACGTATTGCAGTGATGTATACTCATTGTATATCTGAGTTGATCGACGTATTGCAGTGATGTATACTCGTTGTATATCCGAGTTGATCGACGTATTGCGATGATGTATACTCGTTGTATATCCGAGTTGATCGACGTATTGCAGTGATGTATACTCGTTGTATATCCGAGTTGATCGACGTATTGCAGTGATGTATACTCGTTGTATATCCGAGTTGATCGATGTACTGCAGAGATGTATACTCGTTGTATATCAGAATTGATCGACGTATTGCAGTGATGTATACTCATTGTAAATCTGAGTTGATCGACGTATTGCAGTGATGTATACTCATTGTATGTCGGAGTTGATCGACGTATTGCAGTGATGTATACTCATTGTATATCTGAGTTGATCGACGTATTGCAGTGATGTATACTCATTGTATATCTGAGTTGGTCGTCGTATTGCATTGATGTATACTCATTGTATATCTGAGTTGATCGACGTATTGTATGGATGTATACTCATTGTATATCTGAGTTGATCGACGTATTGCAGTGATGTATACACATTGTATATCTGAGTTGATCGACGTATTGCAGTGATGTATACTCATTGTATATCTGAGTTGATCAACGTATTGCTGTGATGTATACTAATTGTATATCTGAGTTGATCGACGTATTGCAGTGATGTATTCAATTGAATATCTGAATTGATCGACGTATTGCAGTGATGTATACTCATTGTATATCTGAGTTGATCGACGTATTTCAGTAATGTATACTCATTGTATATCTGAGTTGATCGACGTATTGCAGTGATGTATACTCATTGTATATCTGAGTTGATCGACGTATTGCAGTGATGTATACTCATTGTATATCCCAGTTGATCGACGTATTTCAGTAATGTATACTCATTGTATATCTGAGTTGATCGACGTATTGCAGTGATGTATACTCATTGTATATCCCAGTTGATCGACGTATTGCAGTGATGCACACTCATTGTATATCTGAGTTGATCGACGTATTGCAGTGATGTTAACTCATTGTATATCTGAGTTGATCGACGTATTGCAGTGATGTATACTCATTGTATATCCCAGTTGATCGACGTATTTCAGTAATGTATACTCATTGTATATCTGAGTTGATCGACGTATTGCAGTGATGTATACTCATTGTATATCCCAGTTGATCGACGTATTGCAGTGATGCACACTCATTGTATATCTGAGTTGATCGACGTATCGCAGTGATGTGTACTCACTGATTGTATATCTGAGTTGGAAACTGATGATTTCAGAAATTCTATAAAACAATATATGAACACGAAAGTGTATTGCCTAAAGTTTATGTTATTTTATCATCATTACAGCGTCATTACGTTCGACAAATATTTCAGTCAATATATATATATTTTTCAATACTAAGATCATTACAAACATGCTCCAGTTCAATAATCTTCGCAAAATCAGTCACACATGAACCAGCATTTCAAATAATAGGACCATTTTTGTCGTTGTCGAGTAGCTTACATAACCAGAATGAAAGGTAGTGTAATTAATCGTTTAATGATTGTGTTTCAACAGGTTAGCAAGTTCGATCATAAATTATTCATTATAATGTGCTTATTTTCCTTTCTCGTAACTAGAACACCAGCTAGAATGGTGTGGTGTGATAAGGTCAACAAACTGAAACAATCCATAATATGCTTCATTAATTATTTTCAAACTAGGGCGCAGTCCAGCAAACCATCAGAACTGGTACATTCGTGAAAGGTTTCTCCCGCTGTAAGCCAGTCACTAGAGTCGTGCACAAGCGTCGTGCATAAGGACTAAAGTAGGTCTCGTGGGGCGAACAAGAAACGATCGAGCGTGAGATTCCTAAAAAAAAACAGCCCCAATCTGATATTAGAAGCAGAGTTATAGAATACAAAATTCTATGTAATAACTGTCATATTATTTCGTGTTGAATATCTTATATGACAGTTAAATTATGAATGATTATTGGACGAAGACTGAATAAAAAAGCTAGTAGTGTGGGCAGTGATCGTAAATATGTTATATGCAGTGTGGATGTTTTCTGTATGTTTTGTGATTGTCATCGATTATGTGACAAGGAGAACCCCAATATCATATGAAGTAACAAGTCTTAAACATTACAATATTATTATTCATTATTCACGTTCAACATAAATAAAACTCCTGTATAGGTGTAAGAGTTGGAAGACAATAAATATATATCTGACTCACTCTCACAGGAAAATCTTTTTGATAAAGTGAAGACATTGTTCGTTCTCATTTCAATTCCGAAAATCACGAAAAAATCACGAGCAACGCTTATTTGTTGTTTCACTCTGCCCGTATTTGTTCCCCTCTTTGTAATAGACCTTCTCACATCGATAATTTAAAAGTGTCTTTACCAAACCAGGAAAGTTATTAAGTTATTAGCATGTCAGCCGATTGTTTATTTACCGTAAGTGACGTCATCTACCGGGCTGAAATCGTAGTTGATGTGCCGCTACCTCTGTCAAATTGCAATACAATATTCCTCGTTTATGAGTTACTCATAGAAAAAATTGTACAAATAAATGAACAAATCCCACTCAAAGGTATCTGTGATTTTAAATTTTCCGAAAGATCGGTAAATTTGACTAAGATATACAAATATGCAAGGCAGGGAGCTTCTAAGATTTGGAAATTTTCTCGTCTATTCTGCTCAGTGTAATTTCTAATTCATTTATATGAAAACATGGATAACAATACCATATTTTCATATAATTAAAACGTTTATTCCCGTGTTGAGGTCAACACTATCTTAAGATTTCATCAAGATAAGGGACTAAACTATCACATTAGTTTGACTTTCATATTGCGCGATTGACTTGCAGACTCTGAGAAATGAATCTCCCACAGGAAGCCTCGTGAACTTTGCTCGAACCTCACTTCATGAAAAACTCCTGCCAATCTAAAATCTGACTCATTTTATTCACATAGTCGCACATGTGTGTACGTTGAGATTCAATAACAAGTGTGGTATAAATAATGAGTATACTGACTGTGAACAGCTAGCATAAAAATGCAAAAACATATTCAGTAAAATTTCCGGAATCATAGATACAAATGTGAATGAACTTTGGATACGGCGAAAATTATAAATAAACAAAGATATATTCCCTTACACTGCACCGCCTCTGTAAACCATAGTAAATCAGATAAGCTAAGGTCGCTCCACCGTCATCAGAGCCTTGACAACTTGAAAGGGGTAAGTCCCTCGATTGCCCAAACTATAATCAACGAATAAAATATTAATCAGCAGACCATTTCCAGCGCTCCATTGAGCAAGTAGTCTGCAGAAGAAAGGTCCAGTAATGATAAGCTGGAGAATTAGGGTCCGATCAGGGCAGGCCCGCATGTTTACAACATCATTTGCCACTGAAAAAACTCGGGGCACTGCTTTTGTATTCTTCAGCTGGTTATTAAATTAGGAAGGAGCTAACTGCTACTGAAGGAGGCGTTGAGATGAATTTGTAACACGATTTACGACGTGTGTTCTATGTTTCAGACTCAAGTTAAAAAAAAAATATCTCATGTGTTTTTGTAAAAGCATTTACCATCCATGAAAGCCTACAACACGCGGAAAACCTTTCTGTCGATGTTCGTTGATGTTTTGGCGCTACCATTTACAGTATAACACTTATAACAAAGTGACTTTGTGGTAGCGTATTTCTTCTGTATTAAATACAAACGAAGTCCCTAGAACCTCATATGTGATGCACTCAACGTAGTACGTGCTTCAATGGTGATGTTCATTGACTGTGTTTTACTAGCAAAATATTCTAGTGCTAATACATCCAATGTGACACGCACTTCATTGGTGGTATTTTAGTAGCATAGTATTAGTGTCAGAGGAGTGTAATTTACGTTACCGATCATTTATTCCAATGACAGAGTGAAACGAAATTAGTTTCTTCCATACGAGATTGAACTTGGAAGAGACTTACGAAGATGATTTACCACACATCTCTTGAACACTGAAACTTTGTCACGTCAAAATGTAAGTGGTAAAAAACTATCCCTGTTTCTGTCAGGACTTCTCTGAATTAAGGATTCAGTTAGTCACTAAATGGTTCAATTTAAATACTAAAGGAAACATGGAGAAAAATGAAAACTGGATGTGTTCTGAAACTGGTTTATTCTTCCTGCTGTGAATAGGCCCTTAACTTTCACATCTTGCATGACGAAGATACAAAAAAACGCTTATTTTCAGATATCAAGAACGTTGTCCGTTGCTTGTTGCAATGTTTTTTATGCATAAATAGACTGTAAGCAAGCTGTATGTAAATTTGTAAATGCTGTAAAATTTAAAACGAATAACGGAACGAACCTTTTGGTCAAAAATAATAGGCTGACGTGCGTTCGTCTGTGTATGTGTGAGGCACCCGAAAGTCTGGGGCTAATACAAAGATTTATTGTAACCTTTACATGTGTTCGCTAAAAAAATGCTGCACCAATATTTGATTTGATTTCGTTATTATTAACATGAAAAGATCACCGCACATAAGATTTTGTATCTCAACTACACGTATCAGACCACCGTAATATATGGCCTGTTACACACCTGTCACAACGCCTTGAAGTTGTCCCTTTCCTTGTCACAAAATCGGTGAAAGACGAAAAGTTTCTCGGAAACAAGCCGATTACAAATAAAATATTCAAGTTCCAAGATGTCTCACTCCTACTTTTCCAATTGTTGTTTACAATAATCATGTAAGTGATTATGTCATATAATAAATTCAACACGAGAAAAAACAATATTTTGCCTTTTATTGGTGATTACTCTCATTTCTTATAAGCACGGAATAAATAATAGATACGAACAACTATGTTCTAAGAAACACCTACTCGTCTTTTCTCAGCCAGAAGAATATTTTTCATGTCAGTATCGAAGAAGCAAATTGATACAACGTCTATTCACTTGGCTTGATCAATCAATGTTCAAGTAGCGTACCCTATTAAGATCTACTTAGCCAAAAATATCTTGGCAGTATATCAATGTGAATGAACAAGGACCAGACCTTTTCAAAATCGTTCAACATCAACCGAGAAATATTCACGGCACGTGTATACTTCGTTAGCCAGATCATGATCGAAACTGATCTACCTCTGAATGGCAAAATAAATATACTGACTCACACTAACGATGGACTGCTAGGTTAAGTAAGGATACAATGTAAGAATTCAATGTTTATACTCTGAAATAAGGATTTCCATGATGGGTTAAATTTTACAACAATAATGCACAAAATTTCACTTGCAGATTTAGATACATTTACATAGAAACCAATATTTTTACGTATGCGACCAGATTACAAAAAACACAAATAAAATTACTGTTACCATCCAGCTCAATTCAGAACCACAATTAAGGATCATCAAGATGCTCATTGGAGTAATCGTAATCATTGGTCAGTAGCATTCAATCAGGTTTGCACTGAGGCAGCACTTCACTGGCCATGAAAGTGCTGGTCTTGCAAATGATCCTTTCCATTGCACCGTCTCGTTGACATGCAGATAACATGACCGCAACACGACTCAGCGCGCTACAGTTTGATCGCTTATGCTCTCAACGGACACGCATGCATCCTTACTGATCACTCCGAGAGAGCGTGAAGGCCCGGACGGTGAAGATTATCTCTAGGGCAGCAAAAAGATGCAACCATATCCCAAGATTCTTGAGTCGTGCAGACATGAAAATAATGAATAAAATACTGGTCCGTGCTATAAATGTAAATTAATTTTCATTGTGTGTAATATTCGACGGAAACAAAAGTATATCGGAAGCTAACTCATTGCTTTTTGGACCTAGCAGTGTCATAATTGCAATTTGTTTGCTGATAACGTTGGGTATGAATGAAGCAGCCGCATCATTTTGTAATTGTATTTCCTTCATCATTTCGCGGTGCTGGTGCACCTTTCCTTAATTTTCAACGATAATTAGACGCTTGGAAGTATCAATATCAATGATATTTCTATTGTGTCAAAAATTCTACGAATGATCAATGTTAATTAATAGCTAGCTTTAATGTACATTAGTTCCAAAAATATTTATACGAAAAAATGATAAAATTTATACGGTAAGCAATATTAATTTTGTTTCCTTGACTTGTTTTTCTTTTGCGAGTGTTACGCCTTTGAACTGGACGAACTTCCAACTTGGGATGATCTACAGAGCTGGCATTCAAGAAATACAGGAAATACAGACAGACCTGTTGGAATATGTACAGCCCATGTACACTACTCCACAAAGCAACATTCCTTCCAACCATCGCGTGTGAACACGATCAATAATTCACACGGAACCCCCGATAATGGTTCCTTGATCACACTGTGAATGGCAGACCGTGTGTCAGTCGCGCAGTTCTATCATGGCAACCAAGGGTCATTTGTCAGTGAACGATGTCGTTGGGGCAGCTTTATCAAGTCATTAAACCATCTAGTCATATTGTATAGAATTAAATGCCCAGTGCAGCCGAACTGTACACTGAGTGACGTGGGGACCGTAAATAAGAGTTCCATTGCTGCTGCAGTAAGTGCATGAAAAAACAAGCACGATTGTGTATGCTAGTGTCATTTTCGTAATTATGTGTGATGTTAGGGGAGAAAAATTACACAAATTGAATGTGCTCCACCTGAAAATGTTTGATGAATATATTTGACATCCAGTGGTCTCATAATTCCCATTTTCCATATAAATTTCCAACTTAATTCTATTGGAAGAACAAACAGTTTTTTAAATATGAATTCGTTTAAGAAAGTTATTCGAAAGAAAATATATGTGACAATTTGTCACCCACACACTAATTTTAGAAGGTACAAGCACTACAGAAACCATACATCAAAGTGTAGGACAATAATGTTGATATTCATTCTCCTGAAAGTTAAATTTTCGATCACATTAATAGCTTCAAATTTACAGGATGCCTTCTGATTAACTGTCCTATTCTGTACAGTACCATATCATCGAGTTAATTATCACGCGAACTAATTCAATACTTATTAACCAATAAAATGTAATCCCGGTATCGAATGCATTACATTTATTTTGAAGGCTTATGCATTACTGTTCGAAGAAAACTTCAAACGATTATTCATTACATCAATGGCATTATTGTCACTGTCTGAAAGTTTGAAATCTGAGTCATGTCGTTCACCGATAATGTTTTCACAGATGTCAATGTGACATAAAGAAAGGGAATTTCGAGGGAGGAAATGACATGAATACCCACGGGGACGGAACTGTCTGATCATGTTTCGGAATTTGATGTTCAATCGAGTTATGTCAGAATAAGGTAGTCCCTTGGTATCACAAGGCTTATCAAACTTGCATAACATTGTTTCCAAATTTTCGAGGCTATTTATTTGACAGACGATGAAAATTAAATTAGACGTTGCAAATGGGATTCGTTCAGTGAACATAATTTAAATTGAAATAAATAACCTCCCCTAACTGGAATGTGCAGAACTGTATACATTTATTTCTCTTCGAAATCATTGCGTGATGCCATTCCATGACTAAGTAACAGTGCAATACTGCAAAAAAAGATTCCACGACTTTGAATTCGGTCGTTTTGCCCGATTGATGCAACTAGAAAGGTAACTATTAAATATATGAGAGGGTATTTCTGAGAACAAAGGACCATTAGAATGACATTCTGTTTTTGTTGGACAGTATTGAAATGAATCAGAGTTTGTATCACAGAGAGATACAAAGCGTTAACAATCGACGCAATATCGAGAACTGACTGTGTCAGCTTTGGTCTGTATTTCTCTTTCCTGAGTTAATTCTGAAAGCGGTAGACAGTAAAGTATCTACTATTTTAATCGCTTCAAAGGGAAAAAACTTGCAGGTGGTATTGGTCATTGTGTGGATCATTTAGGAAAAGTTATTTACTCGCGCTTGTTGGGAGTGGTAAAGTTTGCCAGGCTGACGACCACGAAGTCCCAATGAGTGTCTTAATGATTTATAATAATTCTGCTTTCAAATGTTTTTGTGGGGCCCGAAAAGCCCGTAATGAAAATGCCGCTGTTTCTTTTGTATAGCCCGGTAAAACATGTCTGTCCCACTCCGACACTCTCCGCCATGGGCCAGCTTCATCGAACCAAGCAAAGATCTATATTTTGTCGCCCTGCTGGAGTGATGACTTATTAACTGCTCATTAATGACGTTATAACAAAGTCGTTGTGTCAATGTTCTATTTCGTGCGATTAATCTCACACCCCACTATGGCTTATCCAAACCTACTCAAGTGGTCAATTATGCACAGCCACCTGACTATTGATGTCCATCATTTTCATACCTCGTTTTCTGACTGGTCATTCCATCCAATTTATCTTTTTCAGATGTGATATAAAGTTCCTTGAGTACACATCACAGCAAAGTGAGGGTCGCTATTGCAATTACTACTACAAAACTGTGCATTCATATCACTGACCATGACTACTGTAAACTAGTCTACTGGACCGAGAAGTTGAGATTGTGCTGTTCAGATTGAATTTCTTCAATGGAATCCTGAGGATGGATTGATATGACTCACTCGATTGTTGATGACTCACTCGAAAGTGAGTCATCAACAGCAGAAAGGCAGAAGAACTTGCTGGCGGGCCTAACAGCATACCTATATCGGCAACTGCACCCAGTGGAAAGGGAGAGTGGTAGTAACGCAACGGGGTTTTACAATACACGAAGTTTCAAATAGACCTGATTTGAGCTTGATGAGTGGGTCAAATCGGATAAACAAAACACATTAAATGTAATTATGATAAAGAGAGGAACCATTTGTTCAAATCGAGCACATTAGGCAATGTGATGTGGCTGCATGACAGCACTGCAGATTTGTACGAAAACTTTGATGAGGGGCAGAAATCTCTGCTGGTATTGCTAGACTTATCGGAAGCATTAGTTAGTGTAAGTCATACAATTTTTTTGGGCAAGCTCCGCAACATCGGAATTGACCCAACTTGGTTTGAAAGTTATCTGATGAATCGACAACAATCAGTTAAACTCGATAACGCGACTATGTCGAATTCGGCCACATTTGCCTTTGGGGTCCCTCAAGGTTCGATACACGGCCCTTTGTTGTTCTTGGTTTCTGTAAATGACATCGACTGTATATTACCAAAATATCAAGCGAAAATGGTAATCTGTAAATGACATCGACTGTAAATTACCAAAATATCAAGCGAAAATGGTAATGTACGCCGATGATGCTCAAATACTGCTTTCCCTAAAGCCCTCGGATCTGAATGCACTGAAAGACGACACTGAGACAGCCGTAACTAATCTGAAATCTTGGTATGATATAAATGGACTCAAGATCAACTCTGAAAAAACAAAATGCATCTTGTTCGGCTCAAACTCATGAGAAAAGCAGGATAGGCAAATCTGACATCCCTGTTGAAGATAAAGTTATTTGTCTGGGAGTATGGTTTGATCCCGATATTTCCTTCAAACACCACGAAACTACTCTGTGTTCCAAGTTGAATGGAACACTTTTGTTCCTAAACTCCGCAAAAAAATAATTTTATTTCAAATCAAGATTACTGATTGTCCACGCGTTAATATTTTCTCACATTAACTACGATTTTTCCGTTTGGGGGAAATGCACCAAGACTCAAAAAGAGAAAATACAACGTTGTATAAGCTTTGCAGCATGAATAACATGCGATGGTAACCACAGGAAACGAGACCACGTAAGTCCTCTCCTCGAAAAAATTAGAGTGACACTCCATGAGTCGATCAGAATTCATAATGATCGTCTAGAAAAACATTCACCTGGCAGCCAAAGGCACATATATTCTCGAGGTGAAAAGAACAATCGATTCAAAAGAAACAATAATACTCTGCAAATTGAACACAGGAAAACAGAAACTGCCTGTCGAGCTTTTTCGATTACTGGACCAAAATCCAGGAACAACCTCCCAACAAGCCTCAAAAATCTTGAATCCAACTAGTCCTTCAGATATAGGCGCAATGAACATCTGTTGACCGATCAATCCAGAACTGTAACGTTGCCAACAAACACAAACTAAATACATAATACCAATGATCAGAAAATGCATTTCTGTTCATGAGCGACCACCACCACCAACCACCACCAGCATAACTGTCAACATTGAGACACCATCTAATCGTTTTTACTCAGACGATACATATGTTTTCTATGTTGTTTCCGATCACAATTGTCTTTGCCAATTACCATAATTGTTAACTGGCGTTTTGTCTATTTCTACGATGTAAATGTTCCAAACGTTTTAGTATAATCAAAATACGAACTCAGTGTTTGCGAAGAACGATAGGCAGCATCGAACTCGACAAAGGCTTACTCGATTATAATATAATTCATTGAATTATTTCTAACAATTACAGTACCATTTGTGATGATACAATCATGGCTTTATAAGCTAACATTTTGCTTTGCCTTCTATAACAGAAGTATATTCATCCAACTTGTGTACTCCAGCATTGTATTATTTCTGATTGCCATTCATTTAATTATTTTCCAGCGGTCTTGAAGTGTGTATATTGTCTATGCTATTGTTCGGTGTGTATTTTAGATAAACATTTTTTTGAATAACTTATGTTGCCTTTTCACCCCTTAATTAGTAATACAATGGTTTTGACCCATCCCTACAATATGTTAGTGCATTTCGATTTCCCAACCTTATATTTTATTCTTATTTTCTGTATAATCCATGTTGTCCATCCACATCTTTGTCATCGTACAATAATGTAGACTACTCATTACAATATATTAGCACATTTTTATGTCCCAACCCCATGTTATCGGGACTCTAACCACATGCATGCGTAATTTGCCACCACATGTACTTGTTATTTTCCACACCCATGTATTTCGTTATTATTCAGCCCCCAAGTATTTCCTATTTCTCAACGTCGCGTGTCACTGGTTTTCCAAGCGATATGAAGTCGGAATTATTTTGTCAAAATAGACATTTCTGTATCTGCACAGATGATACAAATGTCAATAATATTTTGCTCCATTTAATCCGAACCGGCGGTCCCTAGAGATGAGCAGTGACGAATTCAAATTGAATGTTTGAGGAACGATTGATAGCTCCCAGCTTTGACGTAGGCCACCTCGACGTGAATATAATTTATTGAATCATATCTACCATTTACCGTACCAGTTATGAAGATACAATTATTGTCACATAAGCTAATAATGTGATTCATCTTCTATAACAGAAGTATATTAATTCTGTTTCTGTACTCCAGTATCGAATTATTCTGATTGTCAATCATTTAATCATTTTCAGCGGTCATGAAGTGTATATATTTCAGTGTTATGTATATATTTTATGAATAACTTATGTAGTTTATTCACCACTTCAGTTTTCATACAATGTATTTTACCCAACTTTACAATGTGTTACCGCATTTCGTCATGAAATATGTTTATCCAGTGCTATGTATATATTTTATGTACAATTTATGTCACATATTCAACTTTTTAGTATTCATATATTACCCCATCTTTACAATATGTTAGTGCATTTCGGTTTCCCAACCACGTGTTCTCAGGATTTCTTAGCCCCATGATTTGGCGGTTTTCCCAATCCTATGTACTTCGTAATTTTCCCAACCCCATGTATTTCGTGATCGCCTCACCCCATGTATTTCGTGCTATAGGCATTCCTGATTCTTACCACAAATAAGATGTTGGCTGCCGATCGTTGATTATAATATTCTAATTTATAATCTGTCGCATGAAATCAGGACCAGCGGCGAATTTCAAATTGATTTTTCGTTTACTTTAATCCAAATAGTGTTTAGGCCAATGAAGTTTTATGAGAACTATTTTAAAAATTGAAAACCCATCGCCAGATTATTGAAATACAGGATTCAATGTGTATTATACTCATTCATACATGAAGTGCACATTCATACATGTGTGCACTCACATTCATTCGTGAAGTTAGGTGTGTGCACATATGAATGTGTATTATACTGGTTGTTCATCCATATATGTAGGTAGGTATGAGCACATAGGAATGTGTATTATACTAATTATCATTCATATATGCCTACATATTTGGATTGTCATCCATATATGTAGGCATGTGTGTGCACATATGAATGTGTATTACAATAATTGTCATCAATATTTTGTAGGTAGGTGTGTGCACATTTGAATGTGTATTTGTATGTGAACATGTATGTTGGTATATTGTGAACACCATTCAGTTCCATGAATGTGAGCCAGCAGCACACTGGAGATAAGCTGCGATGCATTAATTTTGGATTTATCAATCTCATGCCCATGTAATTTTTAAATGATTTTCAATAACATATATTGTGGATCATGTTTTGTAACATGGAGTAGCTACAAGCCGGCTGCCGACAGGAGATGTGGTGGCTCAAATTCACTTTGTCTCTCGTTTCGCGAATTCAAATAGCGCATAGGAAAACTAAGTTTGATGTATCATAACTATGTATTAAAAAACCCATTGCTAGACGATGGAAATAAATGATTTAATGATAATAAAAATAATACCTCTTTTTTTATAACCGGGAAAGTTTGGTGTGTTTCAGCTAGAGACGGATGATGTTAATTGAACAATACTATGAATGACTTCTTTTAGATTGTTGGTCAAAAGAGCATTCTCTTCTGCGACCGAAACTATTTGTATTTGTCAAAAGAGCAGTTCTTTGCCGAATCTATTTGTATTTGTCAAAAAAAGCAG
>SDVV010010097.1:0-16402 GCA_016164225.1 Gammarus roeselii
CACCAGATTGAACAGTCAGTTTCCCTTACGGAAATGAATGTCACCATGAAAGGACGTGCCAAACAGATAGGTCAATTTGAAATACATTCGGATAGCCATTGCAGTGCAAATCGAGACCGGTCGGCTCTCCAATACACTTGTTCGTCGCGTACCTGGGAGGAACAACAAGGATGTCGGCACATAGTGCTTCGCAAACTTGGAAACTTCGATATAAACCAACTTACTAATCACCTGATAAGGTTTAGTTCAACTTTCAGTTCCGTCGGAGCCTCGGGCACCTAAACTACAGTGACCCAACGAGTGTTAAGCTTAGTTAGTACGTTATAATGTTTCAAAGGATTAATGCTATCAAAGTTCATCTAGAGACTAACTACGGTGATACACAATGGATTCGTTACTAGTGAGAAGAGAACAAAAATACAGAGAAAGCGAGGACGAGCGAGTGCACCTTACTCCCTGTACACCACATCAGGTGCTCTTTGGGCCGATAACTTCTCCGCAAGGTTATTAAAACTTCATGAAACTTTCTATCACTGCGTCAATATTCGAAAGTGGACGCACGGCCGAAGAATTCGAGCATGATACTCGACTTCTTACTGCGGGAACAAAAATAAGTGGTAAATAGAGCAAACAAATTGAACGTCCCGTATACAAGGGATTTAGTTAAGGAGTGTTTTTAACCTAGCTAATCGAGCAATATGGTAACATACCAAAATCAATAAAAATTTGCATTCATTCGAACGTAACTAATTTTTCTTTAAATTAGGGTTGATGTCTAGTTTGGAATGCACACAATGCTTAAGCATAGAACATGGTGCACAGAGAAGGAGGAGCACCTCTTTGAGGTAAGGAAGAAGCGGGTCGAATGTTGGCGCCTACCTCAGTGGACGTTGGCATCTACCTCTGGAATGTTTAACGCGCAGCACCGATGGCACATCTTTTCATACACCAACATAACTACTGCCAACGCTCGCAGGAAAAAGGCGGTAGAAGTAGAATAAAATTGTCTAACCTTCAGCACAAGAGGTCTGATCATTTAACGATATGATGGTAGTCCGTAGTTACGGCAAGCTAGCCTTACAAGTTTTCATTGACAGTTAACGATGACAGTTGACGCCTATGAAACTCCCCAATAAGCGGGACCAAACTGGTTGGTCAATTGGACGTTTAGTATGCTTCTCACATTGCTCTGCATGCGCTACTTGTATGCATACACTTCGAATACATGTCATTTTTTTCAAAGGGGAGAACCGTACAAAATACTGAAGCTCATAAATAAAAATGGCAATCAAGTAGTTTAAATCGGAGAATATCTTATTTCGTTATGTTCTAAGGCGACTGAAGTAGACCCAAAGCAAAAAAAGTTGGCAGCACAGTTACCAAAAACAGCGAAAAAGTACAGAGCGGTCCGTGAATAACACAGCAGAAAGAGATATTGTTACAAAAAATTATGTAGCCCTTACTAATGGTAACTGAAGGTTAGGTACATAAGTGATAAGATGCAATTATGTTGGCTACCATAGAGGACATTAAAACAAAGAAATACTATGCAAAAATGTCTGCAAATAAGAAGTAGGAAAGTTGAGTTATCTGAGAAACAAGTTTAACGTAACTGAAGAATGGAAATGGCGTACGAGGTAGTAAAGAGAAACTATTGCGACAACAGGCCCTTCAGATGGAGCCGGTAAATGAATACGGTAAAGCTAATGTTGAAATAGCTAATTGCTAATATGCGCACTGGACCTGGTACGGTTCTTAAATCCAAACATGACTAGACTTAAAACAGGACTAATATTTTCGCAAACCAAAAATGCTTCAGTGGTGTACAACAGTGAGTCGTTGCCCCGTAGGACCAACAACGCAGGTGACGAGGACCCTAAGAACATACAACACAACTCAATTGTTTATCACGTTTAACTATAGGTTTTTCAGAATAATTGTATACATCAGATACCATACAAAGAAACTACACCTAGACTGCATCGCATTTTTGATGCATCGTCGAAAAAATTGTAAACGCTTTTGCAAGAGATGAGGCTCGCAAGGGATTGATTACTTCTCCTATCAGTAAATACAGGTCAAGACGCTGATTAACACCGAGTTCACAGAGAACTGCCAATCGAAGACCTCGTTACTGCAACACTCGGAAAAGTTGTATAACTCCTATCCCTCAGAGGATAATATGTTGAATATTAGCCTTTGCCAGGTACACTACTCGCAACCGTGCGCAAAAAACTTTCAGTACGCAATGGGAATAGAATAGTAGTCTACATAAAAATGCCATGCAAGGTGGAGATAATTTTGTGCGGTGCTTCCTTCAGTCTTCTGATAATTGGATGCACAGAGCACTTGAATGCGAACTCGTTAAAATTTGACAACGCTATTCGTATAATTAAAACTAGATAGCAAGTAGTGACAGGAGGTATACCGTTCAACACACCAGCCAATACGCTAGCTTTCATCCTTGCTACGAACTTGACAAGATAAACAATTAAAAGGTAAATGCCACATAAAATTGAAAACATAGATCAGCGACAGCTTTGTTGTTGAGGTTACGTTGCCCCAGCTTTAAATGCGGTGGAGGAGCCACGGCTGGCGCACAGCTCGGAAGCCAATCCACACTGACATAATAGGCCCACACACGAAAAAATTAATGCCGTCTCGCGGACGCACCCGTAGATCACGCACAGACGTGAAATCATGATTGAGCCTGCCAGGTGCGATGGCGAGGCACGACGCCATGACGTGTTCGACCGGATCGGGCGCACCACCCCAGGCACAATTCGGTAAGAGCGTTCTTCAGTCTATGTTGGTATGACTGAAGGGGCGTGTGTGCTTACACAACAGCTTCGACAAGTCTACTTTGATACCCTACGCACCACCATATCCTCCAGGTAAACCTCCGGTGAGCGACTCTGAAGGACAGAGGTGGCTCTGATCAGCCAGCCCAAGTACTGTACAGTGTGCCCATATGTAATGTGTTGGCTGTATGTTGGGGAATGGAGGTGAAACGGGAGTGGAAATGAGCCATGTCACAATTTGATCCCTCTCAGGTAAACGCGGTTTCGAGAGGAAGAACCTTCCTCTCAAACCATTTTTACATGATTATAAACCCAGCCTAGTCCTGCACTGATTTTGTAAAGCCCGCTGCGGTGCGTAACTGCGTTCTGTGATCTTCGTAATGAGTTAACTGTGGGAGCAAGGTCAGAACACCATGCAGAATTTGCGCTGAAAATTAAAAATTGTTTGAATATTGATATTATTGATACTTATGTGTCCATAAGTAATCGTGGTAAGTGCCCGGAGTACATTGTCAAATTTCGCCGTTTTCAAATACTGATGTTCTGTCGGAGGTTTTAACAGCATTATTGTGTTCTATATAACTCCAAGGACCGTGCGTAGTGTTGGGATGGTGGGTTATGGAAGTATTGTTGAGTGTAACATGAGGGCAGATGCGGTGTTCACAATAATCTGTTCGTACACTTCGGTGGTAGGCGAAACCAGCAAGATGAATGAGAGCGGATGCATTCTCCTAAAGCTGTATTCACTTGGAGGAGCTCCACGATGGATTGAGTGATTAATAAGCATTCGCACTCGAACAAGTTGCTGCAGCAGCCAACCAATACCATTTTTCTTTAATATTGAGGCAAAGGCGATTCTACAGTCCTCGTGATGTGGCCAACAAGGCTATCTAACTGTAAGCATACACAGGTAACATTATCAAGCACAACATCCGTGTCAGTGATGAGACCAACATACAAATTTGATCCAATTCTTCACGCATTTGGAACGTACCTTTCTATGCTACAAGCGTTCGTCGTTGTAAATTATGCACCATCACTTCGCTTCAATCACCATAAAAAGATAGATCTCCTTCCTCACAGATCATTTTTAATAAGTTTAAAATAATCATATCGTGAACACTACACATAATACTCTTCGTGCAGAGTTTAAAAAAAAGAGCATAAGTCTTTTCCAAGTATAGTTAGCACATAACACTGTATGAGGCAATACAACAGCCTGTTCACAACACGGCAACACCACACGACGTCCGAAAAACCTTACTGTGTTTTCAAAGTTTGAATTAACGAGCGTAACGAAGCACGGCAGATCTTCCGTGAGACCAGTTTACAAGTGAACCCCTTATCCATCACAAGACTGGATTGAGCAGCGATTCATCCAATGGTAGACACCGCATACTAGTGCCGAGGAATCATCCATCACAAGGAGACTGGATTGAGCAGCGATTCATCCAATGGTAGACACCGCATACTTGTGTCGAGGAATAATCAATCACAAAGAAACAGGATTGAGCAGCGACTCATCCAATGGTAGACACCGCATACTAGTGTCGAGGAAACGGAAACAATAATTGGGCCCTGAGGGTTCTGCTTATAAACTATAATGAACTTGTTGCCTAAGATATCCGGACAACTTGAAAAATGTATGTAAAATTTATCTGACCGTTCAAAATAATTCAACTCCATTCTAAACAATACTGGCATTTTCAGGAGATAATACTGCAATGAACGCTCGAAACTGAATTTCCCTTGTCCATCCTCGAATTTCAATTGGACGCGGAAATAATGAAATAGTGCAGCTATAAATGCGTAGTGAGTCCAGGAAGATTTTACCTCGTTTCAAAGATTCCGTCGAAAAAACGACGTTTAAAAAACGCACTCTGCAGACCGCGAAAGGTGAATGGGATGCGAGGGCGAGCGAGCCAGCCTTTTTTTGGGCAACTTCTTCAGCTGCTTCTGAAGAGAGGCGAAGTCTGGTCGCTCGTCCGGTCTGTAAGACCAACACTCCATGAGGATGTCCTTAACGTCTCTGGAGGCCTGCAGGTGTGCCAGCGACGGCTTGATGCCCCGTCCTACCTGCCAGATGATGGCCTCAGGAGGCAGGCCCTTGTGGGGCCACTCGCCGCACAACAGTTCGAACCATACGGTGCCGTACGAGTACACGTCGGTGGTGGTGGTGTGCGGCAGCGTGTTCGGCTGGTGAGTGGACACCTGAAGGGCGCGCATCAGCTCCGGAGAGAGGTAGCACAGCCAACCCGCGGGGATGCTCAGCCAGGCCCCAGCTCTGTTATTCTGACACAACCTCGTTACGTTTACCAAACCGAAGTCGGTGATGACAACTTTGCCATTCTCGATGAAGATGTTCTTACTTTTCAGGTCCTTGTGCACGATACCTCGAGCGTGCAGGTAACCCATGCCCTGCGCCACCTGTTGCGCTATGGAGATCGTGTTGCTCATGGTGAACTTGTCTCGTAGCACGTGTATGTGTTTGTAGAGCGTGCTGCCCTTGCACAGACTCGTGATGATGGCCAGACGTGGCAGTTTCATGCATGCACCCATAAACAGAACCAGATTCTGGTGGCGAGTCTTGCGGAACATTGACACCTCGCTCCTGAACGCCTCCAGCGTGTTTTGATCATTGCCGTACTCCATGTGCAGCTCTTTGATGGCCACTTGGCCATGCCAGTTGCCTGAGTATACAGTGCCAAAGCGACCGCGGCCAATAATTTTGCCCTTGTCGAGCTCGTCGTAAGGGATGTCCCACTCCCGCAGGCCTTGAGACACGCTGTTCTGACGGCTGCACCCTTCGCCTCCCACGGGACCCCCGGGGCCGCCCGCCCCGCCATCACCAGCGGCACCACCACCGCCGCTGTCCACCAGGCCGTCCGAGATGGTCGAGTCTTGGGAGTCCACTCGCTCCGCAACCGTGCGCTCAGAGTCATCCGTTGATCCAGACCTGACGGATTATTGGTATCATTAGAAAAGCATTGAACTTGATGTAAGCGGTTTCCTATTAATTAGGAGATGGCCACTTTATGGTGGCACAGAGAGAGGGGCGCATAATTTCAGCGCCATAATACCACTAATCCTTTCCAGGGCTTGAGCCCGCGACATGCAGTACCAGGTGCTAGCACTGCAGTCTGGAACACTAACCACTTGGTCCCACGGCAACTCCATCATGTATACTAGTGCACAAAATCAATTCCCTTAGCGATCCAAGAGTCGAAGTAATGCAAGATTGTGTGCCACAGGAGGTGCAGTGGCCACACGGTCCCAGCACATAAGGTGAAAGCAAAAATCGTTCTAACTCGAACATCAATGCTCGAAAGCACCAAGAATGCTCAGTGGTCATCAATGTGCCGAAGGCCACTGATCCAAACACCGAGAGAAATTGAAGAAGATGAAAAAAACTGGAGCAGCTAAATGACCAGCAAGAGTCAGCAAGTCAGAGATACAGATACACACTAGACCGAAATCACCCAGCAAGGGGGGTGGCCGACGGCAAGGCGCACGTCACACTTGCACACCTTAGCCCTTTTGCGCAAAAAGGCCGGATTCCGCAACACACCCTCCGAGTCATGAGTGCGGTTCGAGGTCAGTGTCGGCAGCAGGGCCCGACCGTGTGACTCTACCGCGTCATGATGACAGAGCCCCACCCCCACGACCATCCCGTCTCTCAACGATATGCCTAAGTCGGAAAAGCACAATCATTCTCCACTCACGCCTATCCAGTGCACGCTATCTCCACACTCACGTCTCTTTTTCCTAACGCCTGCTTCACACAATCCATCCACCCAAACTTCGATCTTCCTCTAGGCCTATGTCCACTCGCCTCTGCCTTCATCACCCTTTTCACCAATCTCCTTTCATCCATCCTCACCATGTGTCAGAACGATTTAAGAACACTCGGATCAACTCAGTCATCTAACATCTTCACCATCTCTGTTCTGATTCGAACTACGTCGTTAGTGAACCCGTCTCTCAGCGACACTCCAGCCATGCTCCTCAAACATTCAACCTGCTTCTCTCCTCAGCTCTTACCTCCAAGTCTCAGCTCCGTACAGCACAGTTGGGACAACGACACACTCATATAGACCTTTCTTTGCTTCCATCCCCAACGTCCTGCAGCTCATTACGCTCTTCAGCGCACACAACACTTTACACCCCTCCTTCACTCGCGACTTCACCTCAGTTTCCACTAGTTCAGTCTTCTCCACATAAGAGCCCAGATACTTAAAACACTGAACTTCTTCCAACAAGTCTCCATTTAAGACACTAATTCTGCTGGCATCGACAGTCTTCGAGCATCTCACTACTTTATTTTTACCCACGTTCACACGCAGCTTCATCCTCTCACACACTCAACCAAACTCGGACACTAGCTTACATAGCTTCTCCTCTGAATCCGCCACCAGCGCCGGATCATCCGCATCCCTTTGCAAGGTACTTGTCACAGACCTGTCTCACTGCAAAAATCTGATCGGCAGACCCTCTACCACTTTCAAAGCCACATTGTTCCTCTCCAATTGCGCAATCCATACCTTCTCTAATCCTTTTGATCAGCACTTTCTCATACAACTTTCCGACCACACACAACAAACTGATACCTCTCGAGTTGCAGCATTAATTTTTATCTCCGTTATCCTTATACAGTGGGACAAACATTTGTTTAGTGGCAGGCACGCCACAAAACAAATGTTCACTAGCCTCACCAACCATTCGATAATCGTTATTCCACCCTTTTCAGGCATCCAGTCGCAACGCCATCCACACCAGGGATTTCCCTGCTTTCATCACCACCACCGCCTTCTGCACCTCTTCCCTGGTAATGTCCGCATTAAGTCTTTCTCCAAAAACCGGCATCCGCGCACCACTACCCACAGCAACGTCAGCCTCTCTGTCATTCTCGACATTCAACAATTCATCTAAATACTCGGCCCACCTTTTCCGTACACCACCACTTTCCATCAACAACTGGCAGTTTCTATCTTTTACCGCCTCCTCCTTTCCGGTCTCTCCCTTCCGCACCTCTTCACCTCTTTCCAGAACATCTTTTAGTTCTCCTCAAAATTCTGGCACAACCGTCTGCCCCACCGAGCATCAGAGTCCCTTTTGGTTTTCCTCACCACTCGCTTCAATCACACCTCTCGCTTCAATCACAATACATTTTTGATCAAATGATACTTGCGCCATTCCACAAGTTATTGGAACTAGTATTGACAATTGCTGTGCAAACCATTGAAGCTATCAAACGCGAAGGTATTATGGTAAATTAGGCGTATGGCGAGGGAAGCAAAGCCTTGCCCGGATGGCGACATGAAACTCACCCCGAGTTGGTAGAAATGGTGGTGCGGTCCGAGTCGATGAGGTCGCTGCGAGTGGAGGAAGTAGCGGACAGTGTGGAGGAGGTGGTGGATGTAAGGGAGTGGATGACGGATGGAGTGGAAGATGAAGGAGGAGGGCCGCGCAAAGGGAAGTTGCCCCACGTCTCTGTTACGCGCTGCTTTGTCACGTCTGCAAACAGGATAAAAATGAAGTGAAAAATGAACGTGAACAACGCGAATTATAGATACCAACACACGGAAGCATGTCCCAAAAGAGGATGGCCGATGACAAGACGCTCCTAACCTTGTTTCCCATACGCTTGGGCACATACCAATCTCAGTCCTTGAGGATAAATGGTCCGGCAGAAGCACGGTCGCTCACTCACTCACTTGGGGTCAATAGAAAGCCCAAGGAGCAATCAATACCCGTAGTAGGGCTTGAGTTTTCATTGGTTTACCTCGACCACATCATAGTTGCTAGGTCCTTCCCAACCCCGGTCAATCCGTTTTCCGACGTGAAAGCCAAGGGTGGGAAACTTCCTTTGGATCGCGTCAGACTCATCCATACCAATACAATCAATCTCCAGATACGCCGGCCACCGCTCCCTATCACACTTTCTCGCTTCGCCAGTAACCGAAAGTAACATTAATTACAGCAAAATCAAAACTTAAACTTGAAAAGCATTACGAAAGTATTAGTTTTTTTTTTGTTTCCGGTCATTAAACATGTTAAGCTGGAAGTTAATATAATTAAAGCACCGATTTCAACTGACGAGCGCATTTGCCTTAACTTCCAATACAACATGGGCGAGATTGCTCAAGAAAATACTTTTTAAATTAGGTCACCATCTAAATAGTGGGTAGATTTTTCACATCGCCACATACAGGATCTGAACTTTTTTTTGGCTGTTGTGTAATGACGTTGAATGAACCAACAAAAAAACAGAAGCGAGCAAGCAATCCCAGAGTTTCGTCACGTGTGATTTGGTAGATTGTTTCAGAACGTTGAACCAAGAAATTGACGAGACGAAGTTAAAAAATGGGTTAGCACCGCATGAATTCGACCTTATAGTCGAATTCACTCAGAGCTGGAAAAAAAGAAGAGATAGCAAAAGGGGATAACGTGCACGAGATCTGCATGTGACGTGGTTCGTATCTTCGGTGTATTGCGATATTTTTTAACGTGGTATACCTTTCATAGGGTGACACTGAAGATATACACTCAGAAGGCAATTGATGCACGAGAACACCAGATATTATAACTTATGTTATCTCAATTCTCTCGATAAAAAGCTATTTCGCTGTAGTGTAGTAAAAGCCATAAGATTTAGCATTGCGCTTCTGCTTTTTATTCAAATGAATCTTGAAGAAAACATTACTGAGACGTATTTACGAGAGAATTTTGATAACATTCGTTGAACATAGTTTTCGACTGATTGACCTTCTTCCCTTTTAACCTTACTCGGGAATTTTGAAACTTTTCAGTTTATCAACTGTCTCAGAGTTTTTAGGTGAAAAATCTGTCTAAATGTCTGCTGGGGAACGTCTCCTGCGCTTGGCGGTCTAAATGTCCTCTAGGTACAGCTGCGTCTCCCGCACCCTGCTGTCTCGGCCGGCTGAAACCCCCAACCCCCTTCCTGCCTATATAAGCGAGCTCTGCTGAGCTCAGTCATTCATGAGGGCTAGCAAAGCTGCTTTACTGTAAGGAGTGGATTGTTAAGAGAAATAGTTTTTTCTTCCACTCGTAAGAGCCTTATGGTTTTCATTGCGCTTCTGGTTTTATTCAATGAATCATGAAGAGAAAACATTACTGAGACGTTTTCACGAGAGAATCTTGATAACATCAGTTGAACGTAGTTTTCGACCGATTTAGACCTTTGTGTCTTTTAACCTAACGCGGGAATTTTGAAACTTCCAAGTTCCTCGACTGTTCTCGAGTTTTTAGGAAAAAAACTTCTGTCCGCTAGGCGACGCGTGGCGTCTTGCGCCTATCGGTCTTATTGTCTTCCAGGTACCGGGGCGCGCTCGGTCATCTGCCGGCTGCAACCCCTTTCTTTCCTATATGAGCTGGGATGCCCCATCATTAATTATTCGCTCTGGCTTTGGACGCAGAGCGCTCCCTACTCACCTGATCCTGACAGATCGTTGCACCTTCTCGGAAGGCAAGATTTAGTGCACGGCGGCCCATCTGGGCACTGCTCTCAGAGCCACAGATGGGGTCGCCAATTATTGCCTTGCCGCACTAAATGTGCTCAGTGAGCTGCGTCCCAAGACACAAAAATTTGTCGAAACAGTTCTCGACAAAAATTGTTGAACTGTCAGAACATAAATTTGTCGAGACAGAAATCTGTTGACAAGACAATTTGTCAATACAGTTATCGCCAAAAAAAATATTGGAACAAAAATTAGTTGAGATAGAAATCTGTTGACATGACAATTTGTCGATACAGTTCACGACAAAAATTGTTGATACAGTTCTCGACATAAATTTGTTGATACAGTTCTCGACAAAAATTGTCAAATGGAAATTTGTAGAAACAAAAAGTTGTTGAGACAGAAATCTGTCAACACAACAATTTGTTCATATAGTGAGCCAAAAATGGTCGATACAGTTCTCAACATAAATTGTCTAAACAGAAATTTGTCGAGACAGAAATCTGTCTACATGACAATTTGTCGATACAGTTCTCCACAAAAATTGTCGATACAGTTCTTGACAAAAATTGGTTAATACAGTTCTCGACAAAAATTGTTGAGACAGAAATTTGTTGAGATAGAAAGTTGTGGAGACAAAAATCTGTCGACATGACAAGTTGTTGCTACAGTTCTTGCCAAAAATTGTCCTAACAGAAATTTGTTGAGACAGAAAGTTGTAGAGGCAAAAACCTGTCAACACAAATTGTCCATACAGTTCTCGAAAAAAAGTGTCAAAACTGAAATTTGTTGAGACAGAAAGTTGTCAAGACAAATCTGTTGACAAGACAAGTTTTCGATACAGTTATCGCCAGAAATTAGTTGACAAATCTGTTGACATGACAATTTGTCTATACAGTTCTCGACAAAAATTGTTGAAACAGTTCTCGACAAAAATTGTCGATACAGTTCTTGACAAAAATTGTCAAAATGGAAATTTTGTTGAAACAAAAAGTTGTTGAGACAGAAATCTGTCAACACGACAATTTGTTCATATAGTTAGCCAAAAATGGTCGATACAGTTCTTGACATAAATTGTCTAAACAGAAATTTGTCGAGACAGAAATCTGTCGACAGGACAATTTGTCGATACAGTTCTCCACAAAAATTGTCGATGCAGATCTCGACAAAAATTGTTGAGACAGAAATTTGTTGAGATGGAAAGTTGTAGAGACAAAAATCTGTTAACATGACAAGTTGTTGCTACAGTTCTTGCCAAAAAGTGTCATAACTGAAATTTGTTGAGACAAAAAGTTGTCAAGACACAAATCTGTTGACAAGACAATTTGTCTATACAGTTCTCGACAAAAACTGTCGAAACAGAAATTTGTTGAAAAATAGTAGAGACAGAAATTAGTTGACATACTATATACGCAGATGATTACTTGTCACATTTGACGTTCCCTAACGAACCTTTCAATGTTTGACTTTGAAATCTTGCTCTAAGGCAGATGGCTTCCATCGGTGTTTGGCCTTGAGTCAGCGGCCCACGGGCGGCCCGCCATACCTCCACGCAGATGACTACGGGGGTCACACATGAATTCACTTTGTGTCGACACAACAGAAATTTGTCGACAAAATTTGCCAACTTGAAAAATAGTGGACTTATAAATTTGTTGCCACAAATTTTGCCAACTTACAAAAATTGTAGAAAGAAATTTGCCCACTTATAAATGTCGGCACAAAAATTTGTTGACACATAAACTTTCGTCAACACAAAAACTTTTGTCAACACAAAAAGTTCTGTCGACACAAAAAATTGTTTTAAAATCTTTTTGGTCAACAATTTTCTTTTCTCTCTCTTTCTCGACCATTTTATCAAAAGCCACATGATGTGCCTTTGGGAATTGTTCAAAGGTTTGGGTTTGGAAACCCTGCTCACACACAGCAGTTCCTGAACAATGCTTGTTGAGTCATATGACATACCGTCCATGCTGGCACCATTGATGTTAGATTTTGAAGTAAGCTGTCCCCGAATAGCCCTTCACACCAACTTGCAGATGATTATGTGTCACATATGACGTTACTTGGGGTACTGTTCAATGATTGGTTCGGAAAGCTTGCTCAGGAACAGTGGGTTTTTAATCAACACTTGATTAGGCTTACAAGCATAGTCTACATCCTGACACCTTCGGTGTTTTGGGTTTGAAGTAAGATGTCCCCATACAGCCCTCCACACCTGCAGGTAGACAATTACGGGTCATGTATGACGTCCTCCGGGACTACGACACCGTTTGCACTAATACAACGATACTTAGTGGTTTCTAGTGAACACTCGATGCACATTAAGTCATGTGTGCCTGGCTATTACAAGGCAATGAGTTTCGCTCGCCATCAACGGAGGATCATTAGTCACATATGACGCACCGCGGGTTCAAAGTCAATATCACTTTACAAACCCAACGTAATACAGCGGTTTCTCAGCGATATTTAGTTTCTTTTCCGTCATAAGCGGGTAACAGAGCCAGCGCCCATACGGACGCTAGCAATGCGTGACACTGAAATCCAACATAAACAGTGGTTTACGGTCAACATTGCAGCCCTCAATGCACAATAACTAAATCTTGCAATACATTCCGCACATATTTGCATTATATTATGTCTCGTATGAAAATTACGGGTAACATACCTATTATTTTCTCTCATGAACAAACATATGGCATGTCATGCGATGCGGCGGTGATTCAGGGCGTATATTTGGATCGTAACATCCTCCTTATACTTCAATCTCCTTTGTTTCAGTGATGATGTCCGCAATCACCTCAGCGACAGGCGAGCGATCGCAAGTCATCTGATGACCGCGTCACAGGCTCGCATTGTGCGCAACGATGACCTCCATACCGAGTGCCTACGGACTTTTTTTTTTTCACTCCGGTTTATTCGGAAGGTCACGTATACTGGCCAGCTGAGTGCAACATAGACCTCAGCTAGGACAGCACCTCCAGGCAGTCCTGCCTCTGAGGCGTGCAGGAACAGATATCGCGCAACGAGACAGAGCCTCCCACAAATGAGCTTGACTCCGGGTCGAATGCGCATTTCGCGCCAACATCAGGCTGCCATAGAATCGGTGTCCTGCGAGAATCCGTTAATGCGCCAATCATTCCCCCAAAGGCTCATTTCGTGACCACTAGGGGCATGACCGCCTTTTTCTATCCGACGCATTCCGGCAGAAGTACGAAGGAGCTCCAGCTCTGCGCTCCGATCGCCCACACCCTGCGCGGCTTGTCCTCAACGTGTCCCTGACGGGTATTCTTGCTCGCATCCGTGGTCCCCTTAACGGATGGCACGCAGGTTCCCCCGCAGTCACCGCACAAGCGCTCCACCCCGCTACAAGTGCTCAGGTGACAACGGAAAGAAGGACCGCTCCCCTTCCAGTAAGTACTAACGCTCTTCCGACGGCCCTCAGGTGTCGCCAAGCACAAGGACGCAAAGCCACGCCTTGGGTAAAACGCGTCCTGTCCAAAGGCCTCTCCCTTCCTCTCGATCACACTGCCTCGCACCGACAACACGAGGGCGTTCTGAAACCCCTCGGGTTAGACTTCCTGTTCAATGGTGTAGTCACGGCAGGGCCCAGACAACCAGCTTTCGCATCTCGTATCCTTGCGGTCCCCAAGGCTTCGGGAGATCACCTATTAATCGACCTCTCATAACTCAACAAATACATCCCGGGAACCGCGTTTCGGGGGTCCAACTCGCAACAAATACGAGCAGTGCTGAAGTCCCCTCTCTAATTCACCAAGCTGGACACCAAGGTCGCTTTCCCGCACGTCCCAATTCATCCCAAGTTCCAAAGTTCCTAGCCTTCAAACTATGCAGCCAACGGTACCTTTTCTCGGCCCTCCCATGCGGCCTCAACCAATGACCAAAAATCTTCACAGCGATCGCGAAGCTACCCCTTTACTTGCCCCCCCCCCAGCTAGGGATAGATGCGGCCTTCTACATCAAAGACTGACTGCTCCAGGCACCAACAGCACATCACTGCCGGCGCACCGCCTGCGACTTTCTCCTCAAGCTCGATTACCACGTCCACCGGGGAAAGTCTATTCTGGAACCGATCCAGCAGTTCGACTTCCTGGGAGTAACACTCAATGGAGAGGCCAGGCCAATCGTCCTGACCTCACAGCACATCGACCGCCGCAGGGACATGACCACGAAGATACTTCCCGGCAGAACTATCTCGTTTCGACAGCATCAGAGTTGCCTCAGCCTTAAGTATTAACGAACACCTTACCTACGCCATGCTCACCACTTCCTCAACGGAGTGGTGCTAGCAGCACGATCCCTCCGCCTATCCCTCAAGCCCAGCCACCTCAACAATCCCTACCCCGCGCGGTACAGCACTGGAGCAGAGAGGCTTTCCTACACTCCCACGTCCCGTTCGTAATGCCTCCACCGAAACACCTCATGTGGATGGACGTATCGGGCGATGCGCGGGGGCTGTATGCTGCAGCGATCAATAGTCTTCCGGCCGCTGGTCGCCATTGGGATGCATTCTCCAATTACATCGATGGTATCGCTGCCCATCGATCATGCGCTGCTTGCATGAAGCTCATTGGCACACCACACTACAGTCCGAGTGTAGCCAGACAACAGGACCGGGGGGGGGGGAGTAGAAATGGCGAATCACTTTGGCTCCAACAAGGCCTCGGCGTTGCAGAAGTTCGGAGCACAGCTCTGGAGATCCTCCAGCACAGTCACCTCTCGCTTCTCGCGATCTACCTTCCCGGATCGCAGAACGTCTGAGCCGATTAGCTCTCGCACCTCCGCCAGTAGAAACGGAGCGGACGCAAACGCTTCAAGGCTTCGCCCGCCTCTCTACCCCGCGCGGGACTCTGCAAAATAGACCCCTCCGCGCACCCGGGAAACCACATCTTTCCGCTATTAGCAGCTCCGTGTCATCACCCAAGAGCAGCTTTCGTGCTTTCTCTCCAATGCGACGGACGGACATATACCTATTCCCTCCGTGCAACCTGACCCTCCAAGTTCTTCACAAGCTCGAGACGTACCGCTACAGCGACGTCCTCGTCCATGCACGACCACCCCAACACACTGTGGCGGCCCAAGGTCGTCGCGTCCTTCAGCGACTTTTCACTCGCCCTCGACGTGGCGAGTGAAAAGTGAAATGTTAGAGGCAGGGAGGTGCCTCTAACATCACAACTCTTTTCGACTTATCTAGCACTAAGTCTTTCATAACGGTGCTCACTATCACATACAATAGATCGCTTGCAGACACCCTAGCCAACATGCACAGGCAGTCCACACAACGCCAATACCAAATCTTCTGGACACGTTTCCAGGCGTGGCCACGAACGACGAAGGCGCAGTCCATCAACCAGTTCACCCTCTTCGTGTCCCTGCACTATGCCGGCAAGCAGAAGCTTCATTTGTTTCTCTATCATGAGTTTAGCGTCACGACCCGCGAGGCGATCTTCAAAGACCTGGCAAAGGCCCAGTTTCATACATACCCACCACAACGACATTGTTCTCAGCACGCTCGCCTCTCCTCGCTCCAATACTCGAATGACGTCAGTATTAGCGCGCTTTGAGAAAACATTTCTCGCCGCTCTCGCAGAAGGAAACAGGGTCTCTGAGATTGCAGCAATGTCACGCACGGGACTACATTTCTTCAAGAATCCTCCCTCTGATAACAAGTTCCAGTACAAAATCAGACCCTCACCCCCACGCCATCGCTCATCTCTATCGCCTCACTGCCGGATGTCCGGGCACACGGCCTGAGCCATATGACCGTATTCAAGCCTACGTAGCACGATGTCCGTCAAACAAGGACTTGTTTCTCGTCCATCCTACTGCAGGCAAACCACTCCAGACATCATCGGTGGGGCATAACATCTGCTCGCTTGCCTTCCGCTGTGGTGATATATAGTGTGACGGTAAATTTTGTGTCGGCTAAGTTTGTGTGTTGACAAAATGTTGTCTACAATTTTTGCGCCGACAAAATTTGTGTCACAGAATTTGTGTGTTGACAAATTTATGTGTCGACAAAAATTATGTGCCAACAAAATATATCACCACAAATTTGGCGTGTCGACATATTTTGTGTCGACATTTTGTGTGTCAACATAT
>SDVV010010098.1:5220-16402 GCA_016164225.1 Gammarus roeselii
CCAACGTCCTACAGCTCATAACACTCTTCAGTGCACCCAACACTTTACATCCCTCCTTCACTTCAGTTTCCACTAGTTCAGTTATCTCCACATGGGAGCCCAGATACTTAAAACACTGAACTTTCTCCAAGAGCTCTCCATGTAGGGTGACACAAATTTTGCTTGCATCGACAGTCTTTGAGCATCTCATTACTTAACTCTTACCCACGTTCACTCAAAGCTTCCTCCTCTCACACACTCTACCAAACTCAGACACTAGCCTACATAGTTTCTCCTCCGAATCCGCCACCAGGGCCGTATCATCAGCAAATAGCAACTGGCTCAACTGCCAACTCCGCCCATTCGCTTCCAAGAGTTCCAAGCCATAGCCAGGGTAACACCAACTAATTGTAGATTAATCAATCATTTTTTGTAGATTAATTAGCTTTGTAGCGCAAACACTAGAAATCTGGACAAGATTAGATTACGGTGCTAAGGCTTTCTAGTGCAGTGAAGTCTATCTATGCCCTAGCACCGGACGTCAAAGAAATCTATGCATAGCCGACCACTGCGGACCAATGGCCGGTCGGTCACCAGGCTTTGCTATATTTTCAACACAGATATACAATGACATTAAGGACCACACATAAGTCTACAGTAAACTAAATGGTTTGAGAGTTTCAACAATTACTGAATCTATTAATTTGAATTACGTAGCAATTTTTTTCAATATATCAAATGATTTCGATGTGGATAAAAAAAATATGCACAGAACTGACTTACCGTCTGTTGTTGTTGTTGCTGCTGCTGATACATCCTCGGCGGCATTTGGTTCATGTTCATAAACATGTTGACAGGAACGGGGAAGTTGGCCAGGCCGGGCTGGGATGCCTCCTGAGAGATGTAGTCCATCGGGTCGTGGAGTCTATTACCTTTGTTGTACGCTTCCATGTGGAGACCTGAAAACGTTAGCCCAGTGAAGACATATTAGGGAAACTTGTTATTAAAACTTGACGAATGTGAGCATCCATTATCACAACAGGTATAATGTGACAGAATTACAACTGTATAGGTAACAACATACTCAGGTAGAAAAACCAGCAGTTTGGATTATTATGACTAGTTGATAACCAGTATTTAAATACATATTGAATTTTACTCAACCGAACGGCAATCCATGAAGTACGTGGTTTCAAAATTTTCAAATAGTCCCTGGTTTGTGATGTCAGCCATGATACAATCATGTGCCGGCCAAAGACATACAGGTTTAGCCTAGAAACTACACACTGTGGTAGCATTTGAGTCTGAATGAAGATTGTTTAGAATATGCCACCTTCTCCACTGCAAGGGGTGAATGAGTGCCATGGCGTCAGTTGCTTGTGCTGACAGCAATGGAAACACAAGCATCCCACTGGGATAAAGTACACAACCTCTCGGTCGTCAGTCGGGCGTGAAACCATTGCGCTGCTCCTTACTCGGCTCGAGGGTGTGTTTACCGTTAAAGAAGTGCTGCGGAACGGGCTGTGGTGCGTGCTGGCGGTGTGCGGCGAGCGTTGATCGTCCATTAAGGCCCCCGTTGATGCCGTTAGTGGCGTGGGGGGCGGCCCGGGCCTGGAGGTGAGAGGTGCGCTCGAAGGACGACCCTGGCACCAGCGCCTCTCTTGCATCGTAGGTCACGTGGCTCATAAAATGGCTGCCGGGGTTGGCAAGATTAACCAGCCTCTTTGGTTTGCTGAACTGCATCATGGACTCCTGTAGATTGGTAAGAGGACCTTCCACAAGGAGGCGCTTCTCCTTGAAGTGGTGCAGCAAGTTGTTCCACAGTGCTTGCTGTGAAATATAAAAAAATTGTTACAAATCAAAAGGTGTAAAACCAAGCCTCTGAAAAACACACTGTCCTCTTGTGGTCACAGGACAAGTTTGGATTAGAGTAATGATTTTTTTTGTGCGCCGGAGTGAGCGTCCTTCTGGTGCTGAACGTCAACAGCACTTAGTTCTGCATCAGGATATAGACAAATTTTATACTCGAATGATCGGGTTTGCCACTGCGTAAAGTCAATGTACTTCATGCTACGAATGTCAAAGGCATGCACGGGTGTCACAGTAGGTGCAAGAACTGCTTAGGTACTGAGGTCATATGGTACCAGCCCTCCACAGGTGGCATCAAGGTGCGTTAGCACTCAACATAACCTGCTCCAGAGCCCTAAATATTTGCAGTCATCCTGAAGGTACCGGGGGCAATGCGCCCCAACACCTGCTAAGGGGAAAGACAAAAAGGAGACAGGAAACGGGGATACCATTCATGAGATCTACACTCAGTGTAGGGAATCTCACGCCTGAGAACAGCAAGAATGAAAAGTCGAAAAAGGTTGCATGAAAGAATGAGTGCAACTTTGCTTTCCTCAGCAGGCCAAAAGGAGAAAATTCAAGACTTCTGTGCAACGACTATTGGGAGAGTTATTAAGAGAAAGTTCGAGACGAGTTAAATAAAAATCAAACTTAGGCCGTGACTACGTGCGACCGCCTAGGGGAAAAAGGTGTGGTATCAAGGACAAACCTAACGTGACTCTGTTACGGTTTGATCGCAATAGGTCCGTTTCTGTGTAAAGCCTCACCTTGGAGAGCAGCTTAGGGTTGCCAATGATGATGAGCCCGTACTTGGCCCTGGTGAGAGCGACATTGAGTCTTCTTGGGTCGGAGAGGAAGCCAATGCCTTGGTGCTCATTAGACCGGACGCAAGACATGATGATTATGTCCTTCTCACGACCCTGGAAAGCATCCACGCTGGCCACCTCCACTCGCTGGTAGAGCTTCTGGTTAAGGGAGCCCTGTTGCTGCATGTATTGGCACTGCAAAGGGAAACAGGCTCGCTCACACAAATGCTGCTGGAGTAACTGTTAGGCATAAAGCAGATAAAATAAAAACAGATATAAAAATATTACAGCAGTGGTGACTGTATTTGACAGTTTACATTATGATGATCCAAGAGTGTTCAGCGCCCTTGAAAACTGAATAAATGTGTAGTTAAAATTGCTATCTAGTACTTGAACCAACCAACAATTTCTACCACTCAGCCCAACTTTTCACCAGGTAAGCCCTCTGTCCTTCGTATGGCGTGATGACGCCGATCTGGTCCGGCTCGACGCCTCCGTTGATGAACTTCGTAACCACTTTCTCCGCAATGGAGGCCTCGGTCCTGTTGAGGTACGAGGTGCCCGAGCCAGCGATCTCTTCCTGACCGGAAGTCACGTAGAAAAACATCGGGTTGTCCTTCTGCGGCCACGGGAAGTTGACGCCCTTCAATTCCCGGTCCGCTATGAGGAAAGAAAGAAAAGATCGATCTTTAAATATCAAACATCAACAAATAGTAACCCAAAATTAAACTTTCAAAACCATACATGGGGCAGTCTCTTTCCAAACTGGCAACCCCATCCTTACTCTGAAGATGTTATCATCTCATTGCAAACGTCAAATGAATTGAGTTTGTTCACGATACTACAAAAAACAAAATCTCTATTTCAAATTATCTGGTACCTACATATTTTCATCAACTTTCTCTGACAGTCTCAGGAAAGAGAAGGACATATATGTAGATAAATACGGAGCCGAACGTCAGTCTGACATGGATTTCTTTAGTCTCATGACATGCTCAAGTCAATACAATTGTAGGGGAGGCCAAGGGGAGTACTTTGTTGGAAATAAGATAGGAGCAGTGATCGTCCGAGATGGAGGAATCTATCGGAAGGCAAGATGAAAAGTGATCAGTTTATACAATTGAATTCAAATTTAGATATGGTTTCTCGAGACTATCTGAGAAGTGGTTCCACAATGACTCTTGGACGTTCTACTTCAGAACTAACCCTCTTGCTATCAAAAGGCAACCTAGTTTGGGCCAATAGGCCTGTTGTTGTCTTCCTACACTTGTAAACAATGAATTGCTTCCGAGAGAACTCGGTAAGCATTAGGCAGAGTGTGTTTGTAGTGTTCAGAACAGGCTCCTGTGAAAGCGGTTGCATCAGTATCAGTCCAGGTTGAACATTCCGCTAAAAAATTGGCAATTATAAGTTAGACTGAACAGTCCATGCAAAATAGAGGCGGCAACGTCTTCATCAAATGTCAACGTTAGTCAACTATGTCCTATCCTCAATCGGCAGAGAATAATCTCAGCCCGTCGATATCGATTATTAGATGCAACCCCGGGTATAAATGTGCCCGATAGCGCGCATATAGTGTTAGTATCTCCAACTCTTTGGGTCCTGCAAAAGATTTCGGATATTTGTAATACTGCCAGGTCGCATTATCAGACCAGAGTCCTAAGCGTTGCTTCTCGACTCATGTTAAGATAGATGCTGTCACACATGATCATGTGTATGAATTTAATCATTTTGGGCAAATTGTAACAGCAGATTGCACTGCCCACAGAGATGTTACAAAGCAGACCAAACAACAACATGCCGTAGGCATCATGCTTATACGAAAGTTCTTGACTTCAAAGGAAGCTGAAAAACGGCTTTTCAAATCATTTCGTAGTACGATTTATTGAAATGCACTGTGGAGAGATTTCGGCCAAAAATGAAATTAGAAATCCGACAGTGAGGTATAATGACACCTTCCGTCGACTGATGCAGGTTCCGAGCTCAACGGCTGAAAACGCATCGGATCACATCAAAGTACTACTTCGAAAAGCAGGACAGAGCCTCCTGACCACAGTAAAGACTTTCAACAATAAAATCATTCTTGCAACCTGCACCAGCGGTGCGCTTGCTGTGTTGTCAATGGTAAAACGGTGGAGAGGAATAGTGTACACTCAGGAAGGAAGATAAAAAGCGTCCCATTCGTATAAAATAATGATTTCAAACATGTTTACCGATATGATCAGTCTGTTCTACCCTAGTGGATCATTAAAACATCTTTTCGGTTGTCATGTACAACAAATATTCCACTGAGCCCTAGATGGTTATTAATAAAATTGTTATTAATATTATAATGGTAACTGACCATCCACCAGTCCGTTCTGAAGGGATCCCTCGTAGAAGAAGTTGGAAGGGAACTGCGCAAGCAGCGGATGCATTCTGTACTGAACGGTGAGCCTGAAGGGCCTGATGTTGAGCACCACGAGCCTCTCAAACAGGGACTGCGCCAGTCCTGCCTTGGCTGCCTTCTTGCACATCACCACAGGCCCCAGCTGACAGTGGTCACCCACCAGGATGAGTTGGCGCGCGCCCAACACAATCTGCAGCCAAACATGTTGGAAACAAATGCTTTAGCTATTATAAAAGAAAAATGGCTAGGCCCATTGAACTTTGGAAGTAAATTCCATTTCAGCTATTATTAATCCCTCTCTTCCACAACTATTGGAGAAAACAATTATTTCGCCACAGTGACAAGTCTGCCACATTACAATATTACCGCTGGAGATGGCCACCTAGATGTCTCTGCGCTACTGACCGGCAACATACAAGAATACTTACCACTAACGGGTCACTGAGCTACTCACCGGCACCATGCACTCTGGTTCGGTGGCCTGCATACACTCGTCGATGAGGATGGTGTGGAAGGTCCTTGACGACAGGCGTGGATCCCCGGCACCGACACAAGTGCAGCAGATCACGTCCGCGGCGTTCAAAAGGTTCTAAAAACAATCGACATTTGGACAATGGGTCAGTCGCACCACCAGAAACGAGAGATAAATCTGATCGAAATTCAAGGGAAAACTTCATTAGAGTCGAAAAATTTAAGATTTGTACTCGTTTTGGAAACTAGTACTCGCTGAAATACCAAATTCCAGCCACCTGGGTTTATTCCAGTGGCTTATAGCGGGTATCTGAAGTTACTCATTGTGTCACCTTTTCGGCCTGTCTCCTAAGCATGCAGAAGCGCTTCTCGTCATTGGAAGAGAGTTCTTTGGTCTCTTCCTTAAGCTGCTGAAGCTTCTTCAGCTCCGAGTCGCCGAGGTGGCGGATTTGGTTGTGGAGGGCCAGAAACGCCACCGGAGAGTCGATGGCCTCACGCGACTTGGCGCACACGCGGACAACCTGAAAGGTTGGAGAGTTCAATGAGCGGGGTGTTATGTTTACAAGCTTCTGATGGTTCTCAAAGTTTTTGTCTCTAATAGAATCAATGTAAGTAGTCTAAATAAGGACCGATTGTTGCTGAGTAAATATGCGTCAACTATTAATACAATATAACATCATGCACCAAACTTACCTTAACTCGCATGCATTAAAACAAACTTTAATGATTAACGACATAATCCGAGAAGTTTTGCAGAAATTCATTACAGCCTCTCAAACGTCGCTTACATGAAACTTGAACCAATGATTAGCAGCACCATGACCTTCGATCTCAAGGGTCCATCACCAACCTCAACCATAATCGACTACAGATGTAAAATAAAATACAGAAAGTTCTGAGAGGAACCACCGCCTACCTTAAGGCCCGTCTTGTGAATCTTCTCTGTAAGCTGGTCGACGGCGGTGTTGGAGGGCGCGCACACCAGCACCTGCCCCGCCGTCTGCTTCACCAGCTGGTACACAAGGCTGGCGCTGGTCACGGTCTTGCCGGTGCCGGGGGGGCCTTGGATGAGTGACAGCGGCCGCTGCAGGGCGTGCTTCAGAGCGTATTGCTGAAGGACAAACAAAACATAAGACGAAGGGCAAACTTGTGATTGAATGCATCTACTGTTCAAGTTAGCTAGTTCAGTTAAATGATGGATAAATCGTGACTGGAATGATCAGATGAAAAGAAACGTTCTATTGACTGCTTCAATGTTGAAGATGTTGTCACCTTTTAATGTAATATTGTGAGCGATTGCCAACTAGCTACTTGAAAACGGTTGCACTTGAACTGTGCTTTATAAGAACAAAAAGGTCATTTACGAAGTCATGCAGAGATGAACAATACTTAAAAAAAAAAGGTCATTTACGAAGTCATGCAGAGATGAACAATACTAAGTAAAAGGCTTGGTAAAGATGCTGATGGCAAATAGACTGGTATCTGCACTAGTTTAGATTTGAAGCGGGGACAATAACGTTGAACGTCATTGACAACATTCACGCACTACCTCAACTGCGCCAACACTGCTGCCACAAAGCACAAAATATAGACCCAAACACTGAAGTCAATAACAGGACCATACTCCAGAAACATCATCTAAACCTGGTGTACGCCTAACCTGCGAGTTGTTGAGAGTGGGCAGGTTGGGTGCGCTGAGCTGTTTGGGCAGCTTGCACCTCTTGAGCAGCACTTCCTCAACCTGTGGGTGACCCAGTAGCAGACGGTAGATAAGCGGCGCCACCGCGTCCTGGTTGGTCGCAAAGTTACGCAGAGCTGCGTAAATCCTGACAAGATCAGGGAATGGACAACTTAGGAGCGTATTAATGCATGCAAGGATGCACCCAAGTGAATATAAAGACTCGTAGTAATACTGATAAAAAGGGCAAAAACTTACCACACCAGACCAAAGTGTTGTAACAGTTATTTAATGACATCTTGATCACTTTCTGTAATTTAAACAGCCGATCGCTCAAGGAAATTCGAAGCTACATTTAATTTTTTTTCAGGCCTAAAAATTTGAGCCAGAAGCCGTTCTCACCTGTCAAAAGTGGTGCTCTTCCACACGAAGTCAATGGCAAATTTTTCCTTACAGTGAGTCGGAGCTCCGTGGCCGTTCTTCAGTTCTAATCCAACTTCATCGCCATAGTTGTCGGGGATCTTGATAGCCTGGAAACACAACTCATCAGTGAGCCGTCAACGAAACGGCAAGCACTAGGAGCGAGATTGGCGCGTAGTTTCAACAGTGACCCATTCATTATCCAATCTTGTTTGACATTTTATTCCACCGCTTTAACAGGTGTCATGGAATCAATAGTTTTCAAGTTCCACAAAAAATACAATGGCTAGATTCATGTCTTCAGATGTTATTAAAATTCAAGAGCAAATCAAACTGGAATAGTAAACGAGTTCAAAGTTCTCACTTATCTCACAGTAAGACTTGATTTTAACGCCACACGGCCACTCACCTCCGCTCTCATCACTTTTTCAACAATATCCCACCATCCATCCTCACCATGTGCCCGAGCCATCTCAGAACACATGACTACTCAGTCCTTAGACTTACTCACCATCCCCATTCTAATTCATACAACTCTACCACAGTCCGACACTTTAGCCTGCACAACTTCTCCGAATCTGCAACCAGGGCCGTATCATCTGCAAGCAGTAACTGACAATACCCATCTCCACCCATTTGCTTCCAACAGCTCTAAACCTCGACCCAATACACTCACGTTCACCTCCCTGAAGCCTCCATTTATGAAGAGATTGGCCAGGGAGACGTAACGCAAACTCGTCTCAGTCAGACTCTCATGCGAACCAAGTACTGACCTCGCTCCCAACTCTGACGCATGTTCTGCTGTCAACATGAACTCTGAACTGTTTATAACAAATTTCTCCGTCCACATACAAACGTAGCACCCTCCACAGCGGCTCTCTATCGACCCTATCGTAGGCTATACCAGTCTGCGAAAGTATTTTCGTAAGGTGATTCTAACAGATTAGTCTCAGCAAAAAAATGATTGGCACATCCTCTACCACGCTGTTCCTCGCCGGTCGCACCATCCGTAGTTTCTGATCCTTGTGATTAGCACCACTCCCGTACAACTAACCGACAGCCCATAACATTAGCATCACTCCCGTACAACTAACCGACAACAAATAGCAAACATATGCCTCTCGAGTTGCAGTCATTTTTATCTCCTTTGCCTATAAACAACGGAGCAATGCAAGCATTGCGCCACTCAATCTGTACAGCTCCTAACAAAAAACACAAATTCAGTAGCCTAACCAGCCTTTCGACTATCGTTACTCCCTGCTTTTATCACCTCAACCGCCATCTGAATCTCGTCCTACGTAATGTTCGCAGCAAGTCTCACTCCCAAAACCGGCATCCATGTACCGCCACCCACAGCAACTAAGTCGCCCTCTCTGACATCCTCCACATTCAACAACTCGTCAAAAAACTCGGCCCACCTTTTACGTGCATCACCACGCTTCAGCAAAAACCGGCCGTTTGCATTTTTCACCTCTTACTCCTTGGTTGTCATCTTTCTCACCCTCTTTACATCTTTCCAGAATATCCTTGTGTTCTTCTCCAATTTCTGGCACAACCACCTACTCCACCTAGCATCAGCGTCTCTCTTAGCTATCCTCACCACCCGCTTCACCTCTTTTCTTTTCTCTCTATAGTCGTCACAGGCCATCACCGACCTAGCTTGAAACCACCAATCAATTTTTTTTTTTGCGCCGTCGTCAACTCAACTCCATCGTTCTACCTCACCCCTCCACACGGCGCACACCACACTTTCTTTCTCACATCTGATCAATGCATCTCTGAACGTCTCCCACTCTTCCTCAACATTTCTCCGGCCTTGCCCTTTTACGCTGTCATATTCCTCTCAACGCCTGCTGAAATTCCACAACTCTAGTTGTCTGTCAGTTCACTCACCTTCACTACCCTTCTTCTCCCTCTCACTCTTTTGTTCCCATTCCACCTCTGAGTTACTTTTAATTTTTTTTCCAATAGTAGATGGTTAGGCATTCTTTCAACCTCCACCTCTCTCAAAATCAGCACAATATCAATCACTCGCGTTTATGGATATCTTACTTAGAACTTGAACAAGCCGTTTCTAACCTCCCGCTCCTGCTCCGTGCACAAACCTATCGGATTCTCTTCGGTGTCATTTTTACCGGAAACGACATACCTCCCAATCACATTCTCTACCAATATTTCTTCAATTTGCCTCGCGCATCTAGGTCACCCAGTACAATCACGTTTTATTGACCTCCAAAACTCTCCATACACGCACTCAGGTCAGTCCAATATTATTCCTTCTCCTCCTTTCTGATCTTGTTAATAGATCCGTAAGCACTCACGAACACCCAGCTTTATATATCTATCTTGACTTTCACCCACATCAATCTAGAAGACACCTCCTGTAACTCAGCAATGCTACTAGCAAACCGATCACTCAATATCAACAACACACCTTCTCTTGCCCAACCTTACTCCACGCTCGGACTTCCTTTCATGTACCACACCACTCGCATTCGCCTCCACCTTTCAATTTCCGTCTCCCACAGTTCAAATACATCAAATTTCTTCCTCACAAACCTCTCACCCTCCTCACTAATCTTTGTTTAGTTCGTTTTACAACTAAGCACATTTAGCGACGCCAACTATAGGGCCTCTCCTCTTTCTGCTTGTAATGCCATCTTTGAGGGAGGAATTAACAAAGGAAGTGATCCCTAGCCCCTCGTTTTGTCCCTGTTAGTCGCCTTTCCCAACCAGTAAGGAGTTAAGGCAACAGCATTCTAAACCCCTGTCACATATGTGAAGCAACATTTTATAATCGCTAATGTAGATAGAATATATTCATACAATTCCCACTTAAAAGAGTCTGAAATGTTTAAATTCTATCCATGATGACGTGTATAAAAAATCTAGTAACTAACAAATTAGTGAAGCATGTAAGAATTCGCGTCATGAGAAGCATTTCCAACCCAGTAAAAAACAATAATGCTTAAGCAAATCATTGTGAATAATCAAAACCGCACTCCTTACCTGCCCAGCTCCACTCCAAGGATTGTTAGGATCACCAAGGTACCGTATCCGAAGCTCATCCCCTTGCATCACACGCATATCTGAAAGAATAACCTTTCCATAATACTCTTAGATCCTAATACACAAAAAATAAACAGTAACAAATTGGATTGACTAAAATTAAATGCTGTGTTAAGGTACAACCTCCAGGGTCCGTCTTTCTAAGACTTTTAGTCCAGACACTACTAGACACTACTAACAGACACTACTAACAGGCGTGAGTGGAGAACGGTTGTGAATGGTTGATTTTGACGCTGCTCTGATGTGCTTTCCCGCCCTTGGCATCCCGCTGTCGGGATGGTCGTGGGTGGGGGGGGCCCGGCCATTATGAAGCGGCGGGGGTAAACCAGTGAAAACTGTGGGCCCTGCTGCTGACGACGGTTCCTCGGTACATTCGGGACCCAGAGTGTAAGTTGAGGGGCTACCGGCCGGACCCTTTAGCACAAAAGGGCTAAGTTGTGTGAATGTGAGCGTGTGAGGGTGTGAGGTGCGCCTTGCCGTCGGCCACCCCCCTTTCTGGGGGATGCGGCCTAGTGTCTGTAT
>SDVV010010099.1:0-16402 GCA_016164225.1 Gammarus roeselii
CTTTATCTTACCTAAGTGAATAAATTGTATTGATACAACTAAACCGCGTAGCTGTAAATATTGTGTTGTGTTGCGTTGCTTTCAGAGCTCAGTTTGCCCGTGTGGCCGCTGACGTATTAATCTTGATGCTACCTGTACGCACTAGGGTGCGTACATATCTCACTTAATGTTTGAAACGATTGGAAGCGGAGGTCCGTTTCGAGTAAGCGTTTTTTCTTTTGCGCACCAGCGTGCGTCTGTTATTGCTAAAATTTTCACTTTTTTCTAACGTTGAAAGCGTTGTTTTGTTTTTTCCTCGCTCTCTTTTGCGTGCGAGCCTGCTTTAATCAATGATCGTCGAACCCTACGGGGGAGCCTATTATGACTCACGTTGAGGCTCTGGTGGAAATGAGGACCAAATCAAATCAAATCAAATCAGTCATGATACTTCCCGTATTCCGGAGACACAGACTCGTGTCAGGTGCGATAAGGCAATGACTCGACCAGCGGCTTGAGTGATAGTGCAAAGTGCCATCTCATGAGCTGAACGGGGGAGGGTAAGGTCCGCTAGTGATAAGAAGGAGTGACTGTAGGGTACATTTAGCGTCTTGTGCCATCTTGTGAGAGAAAAGAGGGACGGAAGGGTGCATGTCAGTGCCGAGTGCCATTTAGTGCGATGTTAAAGGGATAGTAGGGTGCCTTCTTTAGTGTAGATACAATCTTGTGATGATGAAGAAGGACAGAAGGACAGTAGGAGGCCTATCTCTGCGCGAGTCTTCGAGATGGAGGAGGAATGGAAGAGTACCCATCTGCCAACTGCCATCTTGTGAGAAAGAGGAGGAACGATAGGGGCCCATTAGTGCCGAGGACCATTTTGTGAGATAGGAGGGACGGTAGGACATACCCGCCCGTAAGTTTCGAGTGCCATCTTGTCATTGTGAGGAGGAACGTAATGGTCTCTGTGTTTTGTTCATGTGGAGAATTTGCTGTGCGTAATCTTGCGAGAGGAAGTAGGATCAAAAGAGAACGCTGGTAACCAAACCGATTGAAAATGCGTTTAGAGCAAATGGAAACCGTCAATTCGACGAATCAGTCGCCGCAGGTCTATGCCATGCTAGTGCATGTGCTGCCTGCGTCTATTACAAAGCCTAAATAACATTATTTCTGGTAACTTCATATTTTTAATCTGGAAGTACACATAAAACATTATTTAAATTCTCGTGAACGTTAATATACTGAACGTATAAAATATTGCCAATTTATCGTTTATTACTATCCAACATCTCTGAAAGAGCCATGCGTTAAGAAATCTGTACATGTCATTTTGGAAAAGGAAGACCTGTAAATTCGTGGTTTCATAGACTATCATCGATCTTGCATCCCCGAACAACAGGCCAAGTTGCCTAACGTATTGCAGCCAAAAACTTGGCTAACTCTATGAAAGGCCTGCTGTTAACCGACCATTCTTCAACTGGCTTCGTTTCAAATACTGTTTCAACCAAGAAATAGTTCTCTGTATCAATCCTTTTGACGATGGTATTAAAAGAAGGACGCATCAATTAGAGTGGATGGATGATGATTCATTTTACAGATAGTTAACACTTCATTTTAGCATTTTATTTCTTCCTATTCAGGCTCCAATATTTATTTGTGCTCTTTTTTCATGGTGATAAATTTTGTATTAGTTATATAATTATGAATCGTTAGACGCCCACAGGGGCCCATGGTGGTTGGTCTAGTCTACTGAGCATACGGTGTCACTCTCTCGCTCGTGCGACGACTTCGCGTTGGGGCTCCGGTGGAGCGCGGAAGGAACTCCTACGATCATACGTTAAGCCAATCGAAACTTACGTTGAGCCTACTCGGTATCTGCGTTAAACATACTCGGTATCTGTGTGGAAATCGAAATTGTTCCCGTACCGAATACTAACTGAGAACCCTCTACATAGTACAGGCTGGTCCTTAGCTTGTGCTGGGACCTTTAACCGCACGTTTGCTTGCATTGCTAATAATAATTGAATTTAACGTGACTGAAACTCGGTAAAGCCGGTCAAGAGGCCGCTAAAGTTAACTCCCTGGCCCCTGGTGCGAGCCAGGGGGCAGATGGGGAGTAGAAAGAAACTCCATCTAGGAGGGACCAGCATCCCCTCCAGAGCACCGAAGACTAAGATTTCAACGGTCAAGAACATCAGCCTCGCCAAGATGACCAGCACCCCCTCGGCGAAAGACGACCGGAGACACGGCCGCATTGACGAGTTTACCAAGAACGTCCAGGAAATATTGAATCTGCTAGACCAAGCGACCGGCCTTTCTGAAAAGGAAGCAGAAGTTTTCGCCGCAGAACCTAGCACAATTGACGACCGTCTAACGAGACTCGAGGGTCATGTCAAGACCATTTTCCTCCATATCCACGAACTAGTAAAAAACCAACCCACTAAAGAACCCGCAACTTACACAAGTACCTCAACCTCTACGTCTGACGACAACTTCGTCAACTCTTTACCTCACAAAAATCCCAGCCGAGCTCCAAGGGCTGCAAGGAGGAAGCAATACTCACCATTCAAAGAACACAAATTGTTCAACAATAGTCCTACCTTTCTAAAACACCTGAAGATCACGTTCGACGCCAACGAAATAGCTGGGCTCTTTCACTGGCAGCCTAGTCCTGAGCGTCACCACTAGCGGTGACGAATGCTTTGCCATCAGAGTAGACACAGAACTTTAAAGTGACACGATACTCTCAAAAAACAGACTCAGTGGAAAGCCATGCAAAATAGAGCCAGACCTGACTTTCTCTACAAGTTCAGGTTAGATCTACGTTGAGGATATCCCGAAAAAGAAAATCGAGGAGTACATCACTGGACTCTTTCAATACGAGGACTGCGTTGTCGAAGCAAAGGTCGCACCGAAGATCACACCAAGAAGAGAGACTACCACAGCCCTAATACTAGAATTCTACTGCCCTACTTCACTAAAATATTTCGACATTCCCTTCTGCGCCACTAAAACCAAGGTTACACAAATTGAGAGACGTTCGATGCGATGTTATAAATGCCAAAAATACGGACACACGAGAGGAAACTGTAACAGTGCGCAAAAATGCTCATTGCTCCAAGGTAGACCACGACAAACGGGAAAATCCCCAGTCATGCCAATCCGAAGAACAGCACTGTTTTTATTGCAAAGTAGACGGACACCCCACCGGACACAGAGACTGCCCAGAGGAGGAGAGGGAGAGAGAGATCCTCCACTACCAGATAGATTACGGGGTCGGGCGACGAGCGGCTGTACTCTCGATGCGCTCTTCTCAAAATGACCCTCCCACCCGGGAGGAAAGATCTGCACCATTTCCCACCCACTTTATCATAACGTTCCACGAAAGTGGTGCAAACAAAGTTGCCGTTTTAGCTAATCCATTTATAATGATGAAGTCACCCATCGAACAACTAGGAGGAAAACTGAAAGAAATACAACGACAGGGAAAGAAATATCTGGCCTACGTCACAGAACGTGAGCAAAATAACTCTATACAAAAGATTACCCACATAAACAAACTCAAAGTTACAGTTGAAATGCATCCGTCCTTTACCGGTACCAAATGGATTATATACACCTCCCGTTACACGCCTACAACAGATCTCAGTACTGTCGCTGAAGGTCTAGCTGAAAGCTACCGAGTTACCGAAGTCCGTCAAACAACATGAAAAAAATCACGTGCAAGTTTCCACTGCATACCAAATTACCTTCCCGGGACACGACGCACCAGAATTCATAGTAATCCCGGGTGAACAAGGAAAAACCAGAACCTACCCAGTAACAGCATGGCCCCCAATGTGCAAGAAATGCCTTTGATACGGCCACGTCATCGCATACTGCCAGCCACACACACCCCAACGTCGCAAGAAATGCGCTGGCGAGCAAGACAGAAAAGATTGCACAGTCAGCCACCCTAAATGCTACCACTGCTCATGTCACCATGAGGCAGGCGACCGCGACTGTCTAGTACACATGAACAAGCTATCCAAATCTGGAAAGATGAAAACCCAAGCAGTCTCAATTATGCCAAAACAGTCAAATCGGCAAGCCAACTAAACTCTCCCAACGACATCCACACATCATCAGAACAACATCGTAACGAGACCCCAACACTCTTACCTGGCTGCAGTTCTTTCTCATCCAGCCCAGCGATAGGCCCCGCACCAGAAACGCCCAGGTTTAGAAATGATATATGCAAAGACTAGGAGGACGACGAGATGGTTGCATCCCCCGCAGTTGACCACACAGCAAAGCTCACTACTATATAAACGAAAAGGCAAAGAGATGAGGAAACCTCCGATATACAGGCGCCACTGAGCAAAAAGATCAGTAACAACACTCATAAGGCGGCCGACTAGGACCAAAACTACCTCCACCTGTTTCAAATGTGGCTCCATTCGTGGAAAACTACTGCGAGGGACAAGATCCCCCGTTAACAAACCCGACTTACGAACACTCCATCAGCGATAACGATCACCACCTGACTGACAGCTCTTATCTAGCAGAGTTAATGCGCGAGACCTCCGCACAACCAGACATTTTACCTAGCCCAAATACCTCTCACTCCACACAACCATCCACACAGATTTAAAAGGCTACCACAGAAGAAGAGCGCACTATCTCACAAAGCAAACAAAGAGCACACACACCTCGTCTTCCCACAAGAGCACGCGCAGTCGCGACCGCAGTAACCGCAGCAGACTACCTTCCACCGAAGGCAGAAACTCCCGTGAAGACTTCCAACACGAAACCCCTGGGCAAACTCAAAAACGCGCGCACCACAAAAGCTCCAGCAAATCACGCGATTACACTATATCATCAAGGTCAGAGTGCAACCAGCCTTCAACATGAACACCAAAATACTCCAATGGAAGAGGCTCTGGTGGAAATGAGGCTCAAATCAAATCCAGTGGAATTGCCAGGGACTCGGAAACAAGAAAGACTAATTACTATCCTTAATCGCCACCCATAAACCTTTGGTGTTTGGCCTCTAGGAGATCAAACTCCGAGAGACCGCCACCCTCAGAATCCCCCAATATATCATACACCGCCGCGAAGGCCCCACCAACGTGACTGCTCACGACGGAGTGGCACTAATGATTCACCAAAGTGTACCTCACCTCCGCCTTCCCCTGAGAACAGAACTCCAAGCTAACGCCGTAAAGATATGCGTCTCAAGACCAATAACAGTGGTATCCATCTACTCCTCAAAAAGCCATGACTTGTCGGGAGCACTAATGACCGAACTGCTAAACCAACTGCCCTCACCAGTGCTCCTCTTTGGAGACTTCAACAGCTACCATGAAATATGGGGATGCATGAGAACAGACCCCAGGGGAGTGATAATTGCTAACACCATAAACACTCACAACCTGGTCCTTCTCAACGACGGACAGCCCACCCGAATCGCCCCCTAAAGTGAAACTGAAATTGATTTATCCATATGCTCCCCCACCTTGGCACCCCAACTCGTTTGGGGAGTTTTCCTTCATCACGCGACAGCGGCCATAACCCGGTCATCATATCGCTTCTTACTTACCAACCAAGAAACCCTGTCCCACAAGAACTTCGATTCTAATACCAGAGAGCAAGCTGGGTGGAATACTCGGCACGCATCGCGTGGAGTGATATGGACAACATACCCGAAAATATGTCTGAGCACGAAATCGTCGCCCAACTATACGAAAAGTTTCAAGCCGCAGCCGAGGCAAGCATTCCCCAATATGCTCCTTCAACTTTCTTTCCGAAATTATGGTGGTGCCGAGAGGTGCAAGAAGCAAGAGATGTGCCGACCGACGTGCACGGTCCCCCAAGAACCGAGTAGCATGGAAAAGGGAATCTGCTGTACATCGAAAACTTCTAGCGGAGAAGAAACGTGGAAGCTGGGCTCAATTAGTCAATACTATTAATCGTAACACCCGCTCTCCCAGGTGTGGGAAAAAATTCGACGTATTCAGGGAAAACCCGAACGACCTATTAACATCCTTTCCGACGGATTCAGAACTTATTCTTTCCACGCGGAAATCGCAAATAAACTAGCTCAGACGTTCAGTCAGATTTCGCAATCGACAAACTGCGCAGCTGCTTTCCAACGAGACAGGAACTTGTGAGAAAGCGAACATTTTGACTTTACTTCTAGAAACGAAGAGGCCTACAACAAACCTTTCTCCCTTCACGAACTACAGAGCGCTCCAGATCATACACGGGAAACTTCACCTGGGCCAGACCGGGTATACATCAACATGGTCAAAAATCTTCCAGATGGCGCCAGTGAGCACTTATTAAAAGTGTTTAACACTTTGTACTTAATTTTTTTCTCCCGATCAATGGCGGGAGTCTACAATTATCTCAATACTCAAACCCGGGAAATTCCACGGCGACCCACATAACTACCGCCCCATCGCTCTTACCAGCGTTCTGAGCATGACCATGGATAGAATGATTAATACGCGCCTTGTCGACTACCTTGATATGCATGCAGGCCTGAACAGCATCCAATGTGGAAGCCGCAAGTGCCACTCTGCGACGGACCACCTTGTAAGACTGGAATCTAACATTAGACAGGCATTTGTCCGAGGAGAACCCGTGGTTTCCATTTTTTCGACGTGGAAAAAGCATACGATACTACCTGGAAATATGGTATCACAAAGGATCTCCACCGCAAAGGGCTGAAAGGCCACTTACCACGTTATATCCACCAATTCCTGCAAAATCGCACCTCCCGGGTTAAGGTCGGCAACACCCTGTCACCATCCTATCCGCAAGAAATGGGCGTCCCCTAAGGAAGCGTCCTCAGTGTCACTCTTTTTAAACCCAAAATCGACCAGATATCAGACATTCTTCGCGCGACGGAAGATTGATTTCATCACAATACGTGGACGACTTTCAAATAAGCTAGAGACACTCTAGCCTATTAACAATTCAACAAAAACTCTAGACATGTCTTAGCTTAGTCGGAAACTGGGCCCCCTTAAACGGATTCAGATTCTCGCCTACCAAAACGAAAAGCATGCACTTTACTCTCGTGCCCGGCTTACACCTAAGACCCGCCCTAAAGATAAACAACCCTCTGCCAGTTTACGTGGAATCAATAAAATTCCTCGGTCATGTGTGGGACCCTAAACTCACATGGCGACCTCATATTGCAGCCCTGGAGACCCGCTGCAAAAAAGCAACCGGACTTATCCTCTCTGTAACATCCATGAAATTCGGAGCCAATATGGACACCGGCATGACGTTATTCAGAACATTATTCCGCTCGCGCATTGACTGTGGAGCAATTGTTTACGGTTCAGCAGCCAAAACCACCCTAGAACCTCTCTCCATCATAGTAAATAACGCCCTGCGTATCACAAATGGTGCATTCCGTTCCACACTACTCGAATCCCTGAACGTGCTTTCTAACGAGCTTTCTCATCCACTCCGGAGAGACAAACTCTCATTACAGTACTATTTCAAGACAAGGAGCTACATCAATAGCCCAGCACTCGGTGACGTCACCAACATTCTTGATAAACGTCTCTTTGCGGCTGAGAAGAACAAATGCCCACCCTTTTCTCTACGCGTGGATAACTTACTGACCTCTCTGAACAACAGACGCAAAGCAATCAAGCCTTCATTCTCCTATCAAATCCTTCAAATCAACACACCAACGTGGATGATCAGCCCACCACTGGTCAACCTAAATCTGCAGACGTACCCCAAAGCAACGACCCTAACCAACACGTACCGCCGAGAATTCTCACGACTACTCGATGAACAGTACTCCTAGCGCCGCCATATATACACTGACGGCTCGAAAACACCGGACGGAGTGGGATCAGCCGTCATAGGCGAAGAGACCTCTCGTTCGGCCACCCTACCCCAAGTGGCCTCTAAATTCTCTGCAGAGCTACACGCACTCGAACTGGTCATCTCCATTACAAAAAGCGACCGCCACCCCAAAGTTGTTGTATTTTCAGATAGTCTTAGTGTTCTCACCCAGCTGAAAACTCTTCACTTTGATCACCCTGCCCTTATAAAATGCAACACTACCTATTAACGATGTCCGAGGCGGGCCAGGCGGTCGAGTTCTGCTGGATCCCCGGATACGCGGGAATAAGAGAAAACGAACGCGCAGATTCCCTTGCTAAACCGTTGTTTACCCAGTAGAATCAATTCATCTCTAAACATTACCGAGACTGGTTCCCAGTCATCAACTCTCGTATAACATCACAATGGAACGACTCCTGGCAACAGAGTGGACAAAAAATGCTTGCAGTTAAGCCATTCGTGGGAGAATGGGACATCAGATTTTCTAATAGGAGAGACCAAGTGTTCATTTATCGTTTATGCACGGGTCACATGTGGATAACTCACAACCACCTAATGGACGTAGACATGGGACCGGACGCACCACCATGGCCCTGTTGCCACCAAGTGGCAATCAGCGTGAAACACTCACTAGTAGATTGTGATGCACTCGCAGCAGCCCGACGAGCCTTCTTGAGCCCCCCGTGCAACCTGCAACGCTTGCTCACAGAAACGGAACACCGGAAAAAACTAATCGCTTCCGGAAAACACACGGGCCTTTATGAGGTAGTGTGGAGGTCGTGAGGTCTGAATCATCTCTGATCCCGAACTCGCTGTCCTCCCTGCGTACTAATTGATTTCTTTTTAACTTTGTGCACCAAGCTGTGCAAGAATCAGCGGACCGTCGTGCCATGAGGAGAACGGAGAACGGAGAACGGAGGAGGCTGCTACCACTCCTCTACGCAAAACCTACTGCGTCTGCAATGAACCTGCTCTGCATATATGTTATGTTAAATTCACTTCGTATCCGTGTTTAGCATACTTTGTCTTTGCGCTAGGCCTACTCTGTACCCGCTTTAGATTTACTATGTCTATACGTTGAACTTAATTTGCATCTGCCATATTTTCTTTGTAGTTTCGTCAAACTAACTGTGAGGCCTACTCTGTACCCGCGTTAGAGTTACTCTGTACGTACGTTACATTTAATTTATATCTCAAATTTCCTTTGTAGCCGCGTCAAATTAACTTTGTACCCATGTCAAACTTACTTTATTATAATTTGTTAGACCTACTCTGTAACTGTGTTAAACCTACTGTGTCTACGTTGAAACTACTCCGAAACTAAGTTGAACCTACTTTTAATCTACGCTGCACCTATTTCGCCACTGTTCAACCGCCCTACGTGGGAGTCCGCATTAACTTCGCGTTGGGACTCCGGTGGAACATGGAAGCAACTACTACCACTGTGTTAAACTCACTCTGTATCACCAACCGCTTGTGCACGGGACACACGTGGATAACTCTCAACCATCTGATGGATGTCGACATAGGACCAAACGCGCCACTTCGCCCATGTTGTCACCTTGTGGCTATCAGCGTGAAACACTTACTGATGGATTGCAACGCACTCGCGTCAGCCCGACGAGCGTTCCTAAATCCCCCGTGCAACCTACAAAGCCTACTCACGGACCCAGCCAACCGTGATAAGCTGTCTAAACCTCAAACACCTGTGCAAATGAGGTGGTCTCTCCACCCCATTACGCACAGAAATAACAACACATTTTACGAAATTACGAGCTAACTCTTTACTCTTTCGTACGCGCTGATACGCGAATATGCCACAATTGAAATATGTACTGACTTCATCTTGACATGACTAACCTTTTCGCACGCAAGGCTGTGAATTTCTCTGAATCAACAACGGTCGCGCCCTACGGGGGAGCCTATTATGAATCACTTTGAGGCACTGGTTCAAATGGGGCTCAAATCAAATCAAGAAAACTCGTCGAGTCACCGTGAGCGGTCACACTCAATCAGTAAGTGTTTCACGCTGATAGCCGCTCTGTGGCACTAAGGACATGGTGGTGCGAACAGTCTCATATCGGCTGCATCCATTAGAAGGTTGTGATTTGCCAATGCGTGTCCTATGTACAATAGCGACAGAAAATTAGTCTTAGATTGAAGATTAACAAAAATCTTCAACGCTCATTTTTCGATCGATATTTGTGCTGATCCGGAATTTTATTTCTACTATCCATAACATAGCCTTGTCCAGATGTTATCCTGTGAGGACTTTCCATATAAAGTTCAATTCCACGCGGGAAAGGTCGAGTTGGTTGTTGCAGTTGTTGGCTAACCATAAACAATTTTTCTTCACTATTGTATGTACATACAGTGGATAAATGTTTGGTTATTTCTTTTGTAAACCGGGTTTTGCAATGGTAGACCGGAGGATTTGACAGAAGAAATTTTCTGTCCGCTTTGTTGACACATCGTATCATCGAGATGTAAAACGAGAGTTGATTGATAGGAAACCAATTTTGGTAGTGAATAGAGATAATTGTTCTTGATGGGTGGACGCAGTCTAACGAGGGAATCTGTGCTCGTTTCCCCTTGTTCTTGCGTAACCAGGAATCTAGCAGGATTCGACCGTTGTCCTGTCTCGGACATAGTGTCGTAGAATATTTTCACTTGAGCGAGAAATGCATGGTGCAGAGGTGGTGCAGTAGAGAGGAGGCACTCAGAATGTCTGAAAAGATTACTTGTTTGGGTAGGCGATTTGTTTTGACAATTTAGATAGCTAATTCGAGTCCGCACAACTCTGCAATATGAACAGAGGCATCTTGATCAAGGGTAGCACAACAAGTGGTTGTTCCTCACACAACAGCAGCCCCCACTCCGTCGAGGTTTTAGAGCCATCAGTGTATACATGGCAGAAATAGGGTATTTGTTCATCTAGCAGCCTATAAATTTTTCGGCGGTATGATAAGTGGAGTTGTTGCTTGAGGGTTTTATTTGTAAAAACTGGGTTATCCGGCACTGGGTTGATCATCCAAGAATTTGGGTGGATGGATGATCATTAATTTTATAGATCACTAACACTTTATTTTAGTATTTTATTATTTCTTCTTGCTTGGGCTCTATTATTTTTCTCTGCCCTTTTTTCATGGTGATAAATTTTGAATTTGTTATTATTATATGTAGCGAAGTTGGTTGAGACAAGGTGACCCGGAGAGGGGAGGTTTTTGTGGGACCAGCGGGACTCAGGGACTCAGGGTTTCGGGAACCCCGGGGACTTGGGAGACCAGGTGGATTTGGGGGGATCCACTTGGACCTCTATGGGGCCCCTTGGGACACTCCTGAGACCCTTTAGGACCCTTTTGAGAAACTGTGGGACCCTTTAGAAGCCCCTCTGAATCCTGGAACCTCTGCTCCCCCTCCCAGCGCTGTAAAACCCATACAATGAAAAATGTTTGTGAGATATATGAGTAGAACAATTAACCATTACAGTCCGCGGATTGCTGGCGCAGAGGGCGAGGGTCGCGTCTAGGCTGGTCGAGGTGCGTCGAGATCAGTCGAAACATGTTGAGGCGAGTCGAGTTGGTCGCGACGAGCCGAAACTGGCCGAAATGATTCGAGACAAACCGAGATGAGCTGAGGCGAGGGGTCTCGTGGGACTCGAGGAGCTCGGGAAGACCCGAGGACATGGGTCACCCTCCGGGATTCATCGGGCTCTTTTGCGACCCAAGAGACCATTGCTCCCCCCCCCCCGCCCTATCCCCTTGAACAATCAGTGCGAAATCAATAATCTGAGCAGTTTTTCTGCCCATGACAAACCTGCTCCTACTTTTTTTGTCATGATCCGCAATATTATAACGCTGGAGTATTTGTGCGGGGGCTCGTGATTGTGATTTTGTGAATGGATATTTTTTTTTCAGTCTGTGCTCGCTCGCGCGTGCATGGACTAAATGCAGTTTCTGGGGTTGACCTGGACTGCGTAGCTATAAAACTTTGTGACGCTTTGCGGTTGGAATCTATCAAATCCGTGAAGCCATAGACCTTGTACCAATTTCGACGATACTGGCTGTGCGCACTGTCGCGCGTGCATGTTATTCTTGGAGTTCTGGGTGGTTGGAGGCGGGGATTCGTTTTGTCTGAATCTTTATTTTGTCTGAATAAATAAATTGTAATAAAAATAAAATAGACCGCGTAGCTGTGAACATTGTGTTGCATTGCTGCCGGAGCTGACTTTGTCCGTGTAGTCGTGAACCTTGTACCAATTTCGACGATACTATCTGAGCGCACTGACGTATGGACATATAACTCACGAGGTTCTAAGGGATTGGAGGCAAAGATTCGTTTCGTTGCATCTGAGTCTTTATCTTACCTAAATAAATAAATTGTATTTATACAACTAAACCGCGTAGCTGTAAATATTGTGTTGCGTTGCTGTCGGAACTGATGTTGCCCGTGTAGCCACTGACCTTGTACTAATCTAGAAGATGCTACCTGTACGCACTTGGGTGCGTACACATCACTTTTTATGTTTTAAAGGACTGGAAGCGGAGATCCGTTTCGAGTAAGCGTTTTTTCTTTTGCGCACTAGCGTGCGTCTGACGCTGCTAAAATTTTCACGTTTTTTTCAAACGTTAAAAGCGTTGTTTCGTTTTATCCTCGCACACTTAAGCGTGCGAGCCTACTGGAATCAATGATCATCGATGCCTACGGGGAAGCCTATTATGACTCACGTTGAGGCTCTGGTGGAAATGAGGCTCAAATCAAATCAAATCATCCAAGAAGGTGTTCGGATTCGAAGGATTCGCGTCATTCCTTCCACGTGAGAAAGGAATGGCGGCAATATATTATCTTAGTCGCAATGAGCGTTAACGAGGAATGTTCGTGTTTGTAGAAAAATTTGTCCCGCCGAAGAGGAAGCGGAAGCTCATTAGCTATCACGTTCAAGGACTTGAGTGGAGTGGAACGGAACGCGCCGGCTGTAAGCTCATTATCTACCACGTTCAGGGACTTGATGGGAGTGGAACGGAACGCGCCGGTTGTGATGCGTATGGAATTGTTTGCCTTGATCGTGAGGGGTTCGAGGTTTGTTTTGACAGCTGAATTGTTAACGGGAACTCAATAATAAAGGCGTGATCCCTTCGTGAGAGAGGATGTCTGCTAGCTGATTGAGTTTAAGGATACAAAAAGTGACATTACAAAGCTTCCCTGAGCGAAGCTTATTTTCTGGGGATAAGATGGCACCAATGTGTCGCCGACTTTGGCCTTTAAGGCACAGCTCTGCACGAATTGGTGGGTGATGCATTGGTGGTCTAAGGCATACTGTAGCTCGGTGATAGAGAATGGTTCGTTGTAGAATTCTTCGTTTGTGGGAGTAAAGTAGACTATGTTCTCTTTCTCTTAGTGGTTTTTCCTGTTGGAGAGCAGCCGGGTGATATGTTGATTGGGATCTATGGCTAAATGTCTGCAAATTTGTCAGCTGATAGGTCTCTTGAGGCATCCCTGGGGACGTCTACTTTTTTCTCACACTTGATTGAATTGGTGTTCCGGTTGATAGTCGTGTAGACAACCTGCTGACCTCGCTGATCATCAATCGTAAAGCTATTAAGCCTTCATTCTCCGACCGAATTCTTCAAATTAACACCCCAACATTGATCAATCAACCACCGGTCAACCTAGACATGCAAGTGTACCTTAGAGCAACTACTCCAACCAACGCGTACCGGCAGGAATTCCTAAGACTACTTGAGGAAGAATATTTTGAGCACCGCCATATTTACACCGACGGCTCCAAAACCGCAAATGGAGTGGGAGCCGCCGCTGTGTGCGGGAACATCCCACTCTCAGTCACCCTTCCACAAGAGGCCTCCGTGTTCTCTGCGAAGCTCCACGCACTCGAACTAGCCATCTATATTGCCAAACAGATCACTTCCCAAATACGTCGTATTCTCAGACAGTCTGAGTGTTCTCACCCAGCTTAAAACACTGAACTACGAACAACCCGCTCTACGCAAAATGCAACACGATCTCTTTGTGATGTCCGAGACGGGTCAGGCAGTTGAAATCTGCTGTATCCCCGGACACATGGGAATAAAAGGAAACGAACTTGCAGACTCGCTTGCTAAACTGGCATCAACTCCCCAAGAACAATTTTTTGCAATACATTATCAAGACTGGTTCCCTATTATCAACTTCCCTATAACATCCCGATGGGATGAAATGTGGCAACAGAGTAGACAAAAAAATACTTCCAGTCAAACCCTCAGTCGGAGAATGGGGAACAAAGTTCACCAACAAGAAAGACTAAGTGGATAACTCACAACCACCTGATGGATGTAGAGATAGGACCAAACGCGCCACCTTGCACCTGTTGCCACCAAGAGGCAATCAGCGTGAAACCCTTACTGATGGATTGCAACGCACTCGTGGCACCCCGACGAGCGTTCATGAATCCCCCGTGCAACCAACAAAGCCTACTCACGGACCCAACCTACCGTGTAAAGCTTTTGCTTTAGGAAAACACACCGGACTATATGAAACTGGCTAAATCCCAAACACCTTGCAAGTGAGGTGGTCTCTCCACCCCATTACGCACTCTTTACTCTCTTCGTTGAGGCTCTGGTGGAAATGAGGCTCAAATCAAATATTTACTCTCTCGAACGCAAAGCCGTGCGAACTTACCTGAATCAATGACGGACGCGCCCAACGGAGGAGCCTCTTATGACTCACGTTGAGGCTCCGGTGGAAATGAGGCTCGAATCAAAACAAATCCGGTTGATAGTGTTGACTAATTGGGCCCAGCTTTCCCGTTTCTTATCCAGGGACAGTTTACGGGATTCGGCGGATGCTTTTTCTGTGCAATCTATTCATGCGGGACCGAGCGAGACAGAAAACTGCATGCGGACTGTCACGCCTATTTGTCACTTCAGGCACCCTTGGGCGCCACCACGATTAAAAAAAACGATTGAGGTGGACTCGTAATGCACTCAGAAACTCATCGTATAGGTGGCTGACGAGGTCATGATCCGAAATGTCATCGGATATATCGTCGCAGTAACAATAATTATTCAAATTTAAAAGCTCTTGTATTAATATTTGACTTTGAGTTTGCCTTTTCAATATTTGATAAGGTTAAGTGTTTCTGTACTTAAAATTACCAAGGTTACAATAACGCAGTAATCAACGCCACGGTTTCTTCAAACCTGAGTGCTAACCTCGTATGATGCCTGCTACACTCTGTGAGGCGCCTTCAAACCTGAGTGCTAACATCGTATGATGCCTGACACGCTCGGTGTGGCGCAATTTGGTTCTGAGCTTCTACTTTAGACCTGGCTGGTTATGTCTTGAAATAAACACGCTGAAGTCTCGTAATATTTATTTCTAACCGATGATCTAGTAAGAAGTCTCAGAATAAGTTCTTTTCACAAGCTAAATTCAGGATAGTTAGCTATCAAAGTAGTCAGAGTGAAGGAGGCTAAATCTGAGAGGTCTACACGTCGTGGATAAAACTGCACGGAGGGGTATGCCTTTTGCGAGGCAAACCTGGTCTGAAGGCTCAGCATCATGCAGAGCTTATATACTGAAGGATCTAGGCTAGAACACCTTGAGGTGTTTTTGGAAAGCCAAGTGGCCGCGCCTATCCTGGGATCCTATTCAGGAAGGGACCGTTCTCCGGAGGTCACGGGGCCATGAACATGTGGCGACCAAGCCGGGCAGAAACACTATATTAGAAGTTTAGTGTCTGTGCGCGCAATTACATTTGATATTTTAGCACCTAAGGTAACAGCTTGAATTGAAGGAGGAAGGCTACAGACACCGGCTATCTGCGGTCGGTTCCTTGTTAGGCATTCAGCTTCTCAGATACTATCAAGTTTATGGCGGTGCGGGCCGAGATACGTTAAATGTTGAAATTGAAATTGTTCCCGTACCATATACTAACTGAGAACCTCCTATATAGCACAGGCTGGTCCCTAGTTTGTGCTGGGACCTTAAACCGCACGTTTGCTTGCATTATCTATATTATTCTAAATTAAAGTAAACTCGGTAAAGCCGGTCAAGAGGGCTCTAAAATTAACTCCCTGGCCCCTGGCGCGAACCAGGGGGCCGATGGGGAGTCGGAAGAAACTCCATTCGGGAGGGACCAGCATCCCCTCCAGAACACCGGAGATCAAGACTACATCTGCCAAGAACATCAGCCTCGCCGAGATGACCAGCACCACCTCGGAGGACGACGACCGGAGAGACGGCCGCATCGACGAGTTGACCGAGAACATCCAGGAAATACTAAACTTGCTGAGCCAAGCGACCGGCCTCTCTGAACAGAGAGCAGAAGTCCTCGCCGCAGAACCAAGCACAATTGACGATCGTCTAACGAGACTCTAGGGTCATGTCAAGACTATTTTCCTCCACATCAGCGAACTAATAAAAAACAAACCAACTAAAGAACCCGCAACTTATACAAGTACCTCCACCTCTACATCTGACGACAACTTTGACAACTCTTCACCTCGCCAAAATCCCAACAGAGCTCCAAGAAATGCAAGAAGGAGGCAATACACGCCATTCAATGAACACAACTTGT
>SDVV010010100.1:0-16401 GCA_016164225.1 Gammarus roeselii
TATATATATATACATATATTCGACAGTTGGCAGCAAAACTGTGTTTCTTCTGGTTGTCAGCGCCGATTACCTAATGAAACAGAGTTAACTGGAGATGCCCCTCTGTCATCTCACCTTGAAATATGCAACTACATTGCTGGGAAAAGCCCCTCTGGCATCTCACTCTGAAATATTTGACGTACTTTTGCACTTAATGCAACCCTATTCCTTGAAGATGCCTCTCCGGCATCTCACCCTGAAATTCATCCCCCTGTGGGTGTTTGAACTAACCGACTTCTCTCAAGCAGCACAGATTTGGGCGAGACCTGGTGCAGCAGGGAGAGAAGCGACGTATAACTACTAACTAACCTATTGTCACGGATGTTTGGGATTTTTTCAACATTTAAATATAGGTCTCTTGATATTTTTTGACTAAATTCTGCGATAACTGCTTTAAAACTTTCAAAATTCATTTGTTTCTCTTGACTAAACTTGATGTTTGAACCAATTTCAAAATTTTAATATTCATGCCTTGTTTTGAATTAAATCTAGCGATAACTGTTCTCCTCGAAATTTAAAATTCTTTCGATTTTTTTGACTTAACTCTAAATCTTGCAATACCTGTTTGTCAAAATTAAAAATACTTATTTTTCTTCTGACTAAACTCAAGAGTTGCCACGAGCAACTCTTTTCCGAGGAGATGTTACTCCGACGTCTCACCTTGAAGTGCGACAGTCTTCAAGGAACCACTTGCGTACAGAAGAAAACTCGGGGCTTTCGGGGCTTTACAATTCGGGGCTTTATAAGCCCAGAATTTTCATCGACCAGTTGCTGATTAACTGCTATGACTAGGTAACTGCCCATCCGTCATCATATGTAGCATGAATCTCTCGTGCCTGTAGCATAGTCAATTGATAAGATCTTGCGAAGGAAATGGGAACAATGAGCTCTATAGAAAACGGTTTACTGGAGCTGGCCACCCGCGTGATGTGGAGGCAATTTAACCTGTAGTGTGCAGGTGGGCGGAGCCTAGCAGAGCAGCTGCGTCGCTCAGTTTGCCGGGCATATTTGTTGCACACGGGGGTATGAAGCAAGTGAACAGATCGTTTATCCTGCGACGTATCATGCGGCGCGCCCTCTGATGAGCACGACCTTCTTTTACTACAGTCAGGGTCGTACTGGAGGTGACAAAAATAAACATCCAGTCAAGACCGTGTTGTCTCAATGTGGCAGCCTGGTGCCGTTGTGCGTTCGCTGATGCTGATGTAAATGTACGTAATTATGCTATTTGTCGACAAAGTACCAACAATTTTTGACATTTTACTAAACGATCATATTGATGATTATTGAATTGAAAAATAGCTTGAAGGAGAGCAGGAGATAGTGGCACATTGAAGATATATGATCGAGTATTCGTTTTATTCAGGATTTTAAATACCACGCGTGGCTAATAGGGTTAATCTTCTGAGCACATGGGAGAGGAACATTACCCAGACAACTGGGTGTGGTGCTCCTACTAAATGAGCACATACTCACCAAAATTTCATTTCCATTAGCTCCTTTGATGTAGACTCTTCCTAGTCTTTATGACCAAACCTCCAGAGCAAGCAGACAGGCGTGCGCTATAGGAAGAAACGTATGAGTCCGCTGAGCATATGGGAGTAGTGTATCTGTCGTCCAAACGCATTTTTTTGGGGATGCGGTAGAGGACTCCCCTCTCGGCAAAAAGTTGGATGCGCTCATGGTTACAGTACCGCAACACGCAAATTTTTCTAACGACGGAAACGCAATTTATTTTATTCGGCCAATGTAATTGTTAGCAGGTATGTTATTTCTTAGTGTAATCGATTCAGTCGCTTTATATCTCGGACATTTTACTTGTAGGTTAAATCAAATACTCTTGTGGTCGAGGTAATTAATGTAGGCACATAGAGACCACCCGGGAGGAAGAAAAGGGTAGGGGAGGAGGATAGAGGGAGGCGGAGTTGAGAGTGTTTGATCCCAATATATCAGTGTCATTTAGCGATCTTATCTCGAAATGTGGTCATTACGAGTTTTTGAAAGGTTGTCACTACGTATTGTAGACGGTAAGTATATTTTGTGTTGGGATATTTCAAATGGCTTATTTGCAAGAAATGATGGTTCATATTAGGATGGCTGTTAGTGTAGGATACATTTGAATAGGAATTTTTATATCGTATTATATAGTTGCACAGGCCCCCCTGTTATTTCAAAGGATTTTATTGCTCGCATATTATGTTATGTATGCTGACAGAAATCGATGTAGTTATGCAAGAAATGATGGTTCATATTGGGATGGCTGTTAGTGTAAGATACATTTGAATAGGGACTTTTATATCGTATTATATAGTTGCACAGGCCCCCTGTTATTGCAATGGTTTTTATTGCTCGCACATTTTGTTATGAATGACTCATTAATAGTACATATAACGTCTAAAACGGCATTCTAGAGTCACTTTTGGTGGGCGCAAGGGTGCAACGCATGCAACATTGACTCAAGCGGCCGTACGAGAGTTCGCGCAGAAACGGGGGAGCGGGGGGCGTAGGGTAGGACGGGGGTCAATGAGCGGAAAGCTTATACATGTTACCAGGTTATATATTTACATAAGGGTATCAGCATTTCAATGCTTGGGTTGATATTGCAACTTCGCTGCTTGTCATATAGCATTTCCAATGCTGTGTCCTCTGAATGTTTTTCGGGGGGCATTGATAAACATACATTTATGTGAATTTTGTTGATAATAACTTATGTATAGTAGTATATATTAAAAGCCCCACTTTCCGAACACCTTCACGATGAATTTTTCAACTTTGAAATCATTTTCTACATTGCTCGCTGTTGATTAATTTTACACGTAGCATAGATTCAATTAGGTTATTGTTATTTTTATCCTATTGTATTAATCAGTACACTTGCGCTAAGCTTTACTTACTTCTGCAGTAACCCCTTCACCGATGAAGTAAAATAGATACAATATTTACAGGATGACTGAATCATTCCTAGAGAAGAACCACTTAAGAGTACAATTGACTCATTCGATGCTTGATTGCTGGATTCGTAGCGGGGGATGGGGAAGGGGGGGGGGAGTTGGGATATTTTGTCGATTTTTTGTTCATTTATCACTATATATTCTTTTATAGGATTAGTATGGTAGGCATGTTTAATAACTCAATTTGCAGCCTTAGTGTGCGATCGACCCTGTTTGGTACCAGCCTGATATTGAATTTGTAGGCAATGTTCTGTGTTTTCCATCTATTTGTTTCATATATATATATAATATCTATAGGAATAGTATGGATTATTAGTCAGGTAGTTTGCGGGTTAATTGGATGCGCTCCTGAAAAATTATGTGAGTTTGCTCCTGCCTGTTCTTAGTCTTATAAATTTGTTTCCGTGGCACGTTTGCTACGTTGTGAGTGTTTGTATTGTTATATTTTTATGGATGGTTTATTGTTTATATATATTTTTTCTGTGGACATATATGTTGGTATTCTTATCTTGTTGTGGTACATTTGACTCATTCGGAGGTTGTTTGGTGGATTCGTAGCCGTTGTGGGGTTGGGAAATTTCTGTCTGTTTTGTTCATTTATCACTATATATACTGTTATCAGGATTAGTATTATAGGTATGTCTTATACCTCAATTTGCAGCCTTAGTGTGCGATATTGAATTTTAGGCAATGTTTTGCATCTCCCACATTATTTTAGGCATAATTGGTAGGTTATTGCAACGTTTTGCTTTCTTATACTTATATAACATTCTGTAACGATTTAGACGTGGTTACTTTAGTTAAAGAGATGTTAATTTAACCCTGTTTTGGACTGAGTTGAGGCTAATTTCATCAGATTTTGTATGTACCATACCGTATTTACTATAGGTTTCAGTCATGTCCTTCGTATGTCTTGGTATCTTTTACACATCAGTTGTTGTTTGGTTACATGCTAGTTAATCCTCGTTCATCGTAGTTTTAATGTATGTTTTGGGTATGCTAGAGAAATGATCATCTTGCTTTGTTATAACTCGTGAGTTTTAGTATGTGTCTATGAGTTTTTGTACGTTCTCTGTTGAATTTCCATCTATAATGCAATCTGTTGGTTATTTATACAATATTGGAATATATTACGTTTGTATCCACAATATAGAACATTAATTCAGGTCTAATTAGCTATGCGTTGTTTATTTATAGTGTTTTATATATCTTCTTTCATCCTGATACAATATTTGACGTGGTTATTATAGATATAGAACGGACGATTTGTTACAAAGTCGGTCATGCTGTTAGGGTATTGTATGTTTATTATACGACTATTCTTCAATATTAAGGAGGAGTTAGAGAGTCCCCTAGGCGGAAGCTCGTTCTGTTTATGCTTGTTTGTATATATAGACTGATTTATTAGGATGGATACCATAATGTATTACACTTTTTATGTGGATTATAGCAGAGTAGAGCATCTTATTTAGCTAATTTATTAATCTTGTCGTGGTAGGTTATTTTTTCCACAATAATCATATGAATGTATGTTTAAGAGGTGTAAGTCCGTACTGCATTTTTGTGGAATTTTCGTAATTGAACCCTAGCAAGTGTATAGTGTAACGTTTAGAAGACGATTTCCTGGATGGAGGAGTCCTAGTGTAGAGGTGGTTTACACTCTTTGGTTGACATTTGGAGTTCATTCATGTTCAACATGATGTATGTATGACCTTGTCGATGTCGATCTTAAGTTCCATGAGTTTGCTAGTGAGGATACGCAACAAGCTGCTCATCGTTGTTGTGGTTACTTAGATTGTTAGTGAACAGAAGCTAGCTTCTTATGGCCACACACTCTTTGATTCTCATGTCAGGCCCTTTCTTGACCACTGTACCTGTGTCTAGATTCTTGGTTATATCCAGGATGTGACTTTGTTCGACTTTGTACTGCAACGATGGGTTAAACAGATGAGAGGTACGTCTGAAATAGTGTACGTGACATGGTCTTGCCTCTAAATTTGTTATATAATAGTGGTAGATTGCTGAGAAAGGACCTAGTAAAGCACTGTAGAGTTCATCTTTATGACACAGTGGGCTTGGATTTTTTATTCTGGTATGATACTGTCATCCTCATTGGAAAGTTCTCCCGAGGACTGTAATAAAGGCTGTCAATCAGGAAAAAACGGGAACGAAGTAAGTATATGCGTACCTCAAACATACACCTTGGACCATTCAGTATCTAGTTCAAAAACTGGCGAAGCAAATTTAAGAAAAAAGGCATTTACCCAAGCATCACCCATGCCAAGTGCATCATCAACCAATTAGAATAAATATAGTGCTATTCATTCATGGCTATAATGACACAATTTTGCACCATGAATATATGATTATTTCGGATTGTCCATACACATAAAAAATAGGCTTGCATCACGAATTCAGCAGCAATTCACAAAGCGATGTATACAAATCATTTGCTTTTAAGACATTCAGGTAGGAATAAATTTCACAGAACACTTTGTTTCGCTGCAAGGACAGGAATTTATGATACCTCAGAAATGTCAAGAAGCGTAGTAATAATATCGGCGAACTAATCAACCATTTGAACAGTCTCACTAATCGACTACATGGCTAGTGCTAATAATTAGTAGAACACTTAATTAGAAATTGCACTATGAGCGCGGAAAAGTCCATGCTCTTATACACCTGTGATTCCTGAGTTGGAAGTCACTCACACATGAACAGAAAGGATGTCTGCGAATTGTTATGGATGTATCAATGCATCATCAATTTTGCGCAATTTCGTTATCTTTAATTAATTATATGGAATTAGAGTGACCTGGACCACCTGCATGACAGAGTCAACATCCCTAGTGCACATAGGTGAAAAAATTATAATAAAAATAATATCAATAATCATATTTTTCATAAAAATCAATTTCAACATACGTAGACATACTTAGAGGACACTGAAAAATGACAACTAAAGCCAGACAAGCAACAAATTGATTTTGAGCCCTCAGCTAGTTCGAAAACTGTCTGGGCATAAGGAAGTAGGAACATGTCAGAATTAGAAAAAATTGTAAAAAGAAGAAACAAGCATTTCGAAAATTAATTAAGAGTCGATACAGGACACACTAAAGACTATTTTGGTAAATAAAAACACTGGTCTAACAAAAGTGTTGGTGAGAAAGCTATCCCAAGGACATTGCTACGATAACATCAGATATTTCAGCCTGCGTTTGAATTGCCAGACATTTTGAGTCTGTTTAAGTTCAATAAAAAATCATAAATCTGTTTCTGAGGTCCGTATTGCGCGTTGAAAATATCTGACCCTATTGTCTATAATACAAATAAGTTTCATTCGTTTAACATTCGTTCATTGAATGGTTTGAGTTGAGCAGCAACACTTTAATGAAACTTGGATTAGATGGGATTGTTGAATATTGGGATAGTGATAGATAAAAAGAGGTCAAAGCGACAAAAAGAAACAGGAAAGACAGAGGATTATTTTTGAATTGATTGCATGGGTAAATACATTTTTAATGGTGTTTGTGACATATTTATGATATAGATTCGTTGAATTCGAAACACAATACACAATACAAAAAGTAACTTGGCTCCCACACATAATGCCGCACAAGGGCCTTAACAATACGTCGATGATATATTTTGTAACTAATTACCACAGTTACGATAGAGATTCGTTGAATTCGGAGCATAATACACAATACAAAAAGTAACTTGTCTTTCCACACAAAATGCCGCACAAGGATCTTAACAATACACCGCGGCTAAAATGAGGCATCACGAAAAAATTATTCACACCTATTTCAAGATGATACTCTGCAGATTGACACTTACGACAGCCAACGACAGGTCGCACAGCATTCGTAGATTTTTAGTTGAATTACGCAGCATGGTTTATAGTTCAACAGCGCGTTTTAAAACCATCAACTGAGGCCCCCGTGCAATCACTGGTCGATCGGGGCCCATAATGGTCCCGCTTCGAGCCCTGGCGTTGAATGTGTAATCATCGCCTCTGCCGGTTGTAGCGCTAGGGCCATCGCTCATGGCCTGCCATGCAGCATCTTTAATATTGGTGCCGATGTTGGCTGTTCTTCATGAATCTCAAACATGTCTACGCTAGGAGCAGAAAACAAAAAGCTCCTGAATTATAGAGCATTTAAAAATATTTACCATAAGGGCAGAAAAAAAACTTGTTTCCCCCACCTTGCACGGGATATCACTGAACATACATACCTCCTCCCGCTGGCCTTTTTGGCACTTCTTCACGATCCGCCTGGCCCGTCAGGTGGCCCTTCCTCATGGCCCACCTAGACCGGTCTTCCATCCAACGTCACGTTCTGTGTGGTTCTGCATTGTCTTGCTTCCTTCCTTGTGCCCTTGGCTCTAGCTATCGACCGCCCATCGAATTGAATCGTCCCATCAGCGGCAGGTAATCTCGATGCCTCGTGCCCATTGACCTTGACCGTCTAACGTCATGAACAGACGTTCAACTACCAGGATTATTTCGCAGCAACAAAAAACAGGAAACAAAACCACAGGAACAACTTTGCTTTACGTTACAACACCTATTTCGAATTATATCGGACAATTATATCGAACAATGACATTATTCCGCATCATGCCTTTCCGCCCCTCCCAGACTCACGTCGGTCGTTATAAGTACCATTCCCGTTGAGCTTTGCTAACAGTGTGTGTCTTAAATGTCAGCGGATATGTCATCGAACGTCTTTTGAAGTATGTCGTAAAAAATGGAGGTCCAGGTATACCATATAAATGTTGTAGTCTAGTTTTGAGAAGAAAGCGGCCTCAACTGCGCCAGTACACTTTCTGAGTCGACTAATCAGCTGACGATCAGCGGAGCAAACTCAGCCAAGGGGGAAATAGCCATCGGCAAAGCAAGTCACTCGGACAGCTGGCCGCAGCCAGTTCGATCATTTTCAACAGTACAGTGGAGTTGAGGAAAAGAGCAATATCAACTTCTCTGATGGCATCACCAGCTCGACTGACCAATGACGATAGTACAAATGAGTCGGTCGATAAGCTCAGCCGCAGTGCGCGTATCAATATCAGAACACATGAGTATGAGTAAGAAGAATTATGACTCATCCAGTCCCGAGCGACTTCAATCTGTTTAAATCTTCTCTTAGTAATAACTGTATTAATGATATAACACCATTTTATATTTTTCAATTTGTAGAAAACTTTCAGCAATTATAAATAATCTTCTTAGATCTATAATATCCTCCTTCCATCTAACTCCTAATTGCATTGAGTTTCGTACTCGATTTGTTGTAATTGCCAAAAAATAGCATAAGGTTTGACATCTCATTTTAACGTACTTGGATATGACTGTGAAAAACATCAACAACTGTCTTTTTGCGGATTGTCTCCCTAATGGGTCATCAAATATTATAAATTGCCGGTGTTCTACAGCATTGTGTTATTCTCGCGTATGGATATGATTTTAACAAAAACTGTAGGCAACATATTTGAAATTAACAAAAAAAAAGCAGCCCCAAGAACTTCACTATCAACATCTCAAAACTGTAAATGAAGGAACGAGTAAACAATACTGATATATATATGATCATATGCACAAAATTGAAAATGATGACAACAATGTTCTCTCCGAAATCGATCCAGTTTTATATGGAGAATGTATATTCCGAAGAGTCGAATAAGTCATGGGAATGAGGTCCCTCGCTATTCGAATTCATTAAGAAACAATTTTACCTGCAAGGCATTAAATGATACAAGTTCGAAAGAGAACTTTCTTATCCTACAAATCAATATGACAGACCATTCCCACCTACTGTGCTAGGACTCTGCGAAACCAAATTGGCAAGTCAATTGCTGGACTTATTTAATTCATCAGGTTGCAATATATATACATATATATATACAAAAAACAACACGAGCAATTATGGTGGCATTTGCTTATTTGTAAATGACAGGCTGACTGTTGTACCGGTACCTGGACTCTCTTTCATCAGGCCAGGAATGGAGACTTTTTGTCGACATTTATTGCTATGCTTTACCGTAGAGCCGCTGAATTATCGGTAGAAAATTCTTATCTGGAGTTTAATGACATTTTCAGTGGCATTGATGTGGCTCATAATAACGTGTAAATAATGAGTGATTTAAACGCAAATCTGCTTCAGTATCTTAAATCGAGTTAAGTTTCTTACCATTATTACAATGTCCTTCCACATGGTTTGTACCCATTAATTACTAAACAAACGCAAACAGCTACTGCATCTGCAACTTTGCAAGATAATATTTCTGCCAAAGATGGTAATTATGTAACTCATGCAGCTGTGATAATTTCAGGTGTCATGGAATATTAATCCATTTCATTTAGAAATCTAATCCTCCCTAGTACCGCAATCCTACTGTGATTACCTATCGTAATTGTCATCACCGTAACATTAAAAAAAGGTAGCGCTGAGAGTTTACGACTTTGATGAAATACTATCCACAGTTAGCCCATGATATGTTTTCACGCAGTTTCATAGGATAGTAATTGAACCGTTCGAGATTTATTCCCCGCTTTTAACAAAAGAGCTCAGCCAGAAACAAGCTAAAAATCCGTGGATGCCACCGGGCTTACTTGTAATTGAAAGATAAATGGACAGACTGTTCTGTAGATACAAAAGGTATCCCATCACTCGTGAAGATAAATTTCGACCACCTTTTGGGAAAGAATAAACAGAGTAATTAGGATTCAATTATTGATAATGGTGTCCTCACTGATTCACGAACGATTTCAAACCCCTAGTACTCTAGGTGAATATATTATTAGCAACACCTTTCTTTTGAATTTTGTTTAGATAATGCAACTTCTGAATAGCCAATCGTTAAGTCTGCCGACACAAACGAAATTAAAGTAATCATAACAAGTTTGAAAAATAATAGCAGCACTGGCTGCGATATAACTGGGACTATTGAAGCTCCAGTGACCCAAATTATCAATGAGTCACTCATTCAAGAAAATTTTCGTGATGCACTCAAAATCGCTTGAATTAGTCCGATTTATATGAATTCAAACAAACTGATATCACCAATATCAGAAAACACCTAGTGAGTTGGAATAAACAATCATCATCTGCCAGTACGGTAAATATAGGGGTACGGCAGGACTCTTCAAGGACATTGTTAACACGAGCAACAGGTTATCCATTGTTAACACGAGCAACAGGTTATACTTTGTACTCTTTGCAGATGATGCTACAGCTTATATGGCCGGAAAGAATAATCACTTAGTTCACATTTTAAACTGGGTCACATCCAAAACGCTGACGCTAAATGTCGACCAAACGCAGGTCATGAAATTTTCCAGAAAAAAATATCAATTTCTAACACACGAGTCAAAATAAAAGATCGCCAGGCTGCAAGAAACAAGTTTCTCGGTGCAATAATAGATGACATTTAATTAGAAAGATAAAGGCTCATGTGTTGATGGGAAATGATCTAAATCGTGTGACATCCTTTACAAAATTAGAAATTGTCAAACGACTCATGCGAAAACTCTTTTTTTACTACAGCGTTATTCATCCCTTCCTGACCTATTGTTTAAAGTGGTGTTTTTCTACCTACAAAACAAACCTAAGGCCTATCACTTACTGTATAGCCAAAGCGTGTCATGAGTACACTATCACATGCTAGCAGACGTGACCACACGTTGCCTCTCTTTTTCAGTGGAATATTATCCCACTATGTCACATCATTAACTTTTCTTCTGCGGTGTCCGTACATAAAGCTTTGAATCAATTGACTTACATTGATAACAATTTTTGTCATCAGAAATAATAATTCTTATAATCTTCGTAACAATACGTATTTGCAGATTTTTGTGACTCTTCAACAGTCGCAACTTTTTTTTAAATACATAGCGGCTAAAACTTGGAATTCGATTGCTGTAGTTGTAAGGACGAGTAGCTGTATAGCTACTTTCGAAAGTAAATTAAGAATTATTCCAGCGTGAACGAATATGTGTAGAAATTTTGGAATTGTAATTCACTTCCGTTATGCAATTAACCGCGTCAACTATTTGTGATTCGTTTAATTTTATAGATACCTTCAGCCTTTTTTTTCCTGTTTCACACTCACATTTCCAGATACCTTGTTCATGTTGAAAACTGTTCAAGTATTATAACCACCTACTATGACTCATTGAAATGTGTTTGTCCTGGGCATATGCAACATGTTATGGTAGCTATGCAGTTAGTTTTCAAATGTGTATCTTGGTGTGCCAAACAATGTGTGAGTTTTGTATAAGATAGCCTAATGTTGAACTTTTTCTGCCCTCAATTTTTTATAAAATGACCGTTGAAACACAATATTGTCATGATCAGGCAGACGCCGGTGACCCTAGTTACTTTATAATTTTTTATTGAAATCAATGATCAAATGTAACGGTTTTATCTCTTCCGACACATTGATCAATGTAGAATAGAGAATGTCCTCCAATAATTCCCATAGGTTGGTGGGATATTGAGTCAAACTTACTCCCCAACCTTAGTTATAAGTACTTATTAAGTTTATCTAACTATCAAATTTTGTCTTCAGGACAGCTCGCACTGACGAAGACTTGTTACGTTTCATCTGTGTATTCTGAAATGCATCTAAATTTGTCAACATGTCATTATACCTAAATACAGTGTAAATCATTTTTAAAATCTTTTTATCTGAGTAGTTCATCTCGTTTGAATATATTCTATGTATCGTTATACTTACTCCCATGCTCTGAATAAAAAAATAATATTTCAGTGCATCTTCTTTGGCCAAACTATTGTAACCTTCACGGGACTATTAAATTTCCGCGTATCGTTAGCCGAACTTTTGTCGAATACGGTTTTAGTGGGGACAAGGAATATATAAAATCCAGGCAGCGATGATCGAGAAACATATCAATGAGGTGCCAACGACCCAGAAAGGCCGTCTTCCACGATGCGGAACCGGGAATGGACGGGGACAAAGCCGAGACTGGAAGTGCAATGGATGGGACAGACTGAAGACAGGTCCGAGACTGCAAGAAGACTGGTTGGAGATTGAGCGGGGACTGAGTGGGACAGGGTGGGTACTGGACAGAGTCTGAACAGCGGTTGGTTGGGGACCGGACAGGAACTTGACGCGGACTCGACAGGGAGGATTGAACGGTGACCGGACAGTCCGAATGGAGAATAGGCGGGGACTGGACACGGACTGGACAGGGACTAGACGGAGGCAGGATTTGGTATGAATGGAGACTGGACATGGATTGGATGGGGACTAAAAAATGAAATTAATCTTACTGAAGAGGGACTGGACGAGAACCGTGCGGTGACTGGACAGAAACATGCCAGACTTGACGGGGATATAAGGAGGACTGTACGGGGATTAGACGGAGATCGGACAGGTGCTGGACAGGAACTGGATACGGATATGGACTGGTTGAGTAATTGGCAGGGACTAAATAGGAAGTAGGCGGGGTCAGAAGGAGACTGGACGAGTACTAGACAGCGACTGATCAGGGACAGGATGGGACTGGAGAGTGATTGGTATGGGGCAAAATCAGGTTTTGACGGGAACTGGGCGGGGCTGAACGAGGACTGTATATTGAATATGCGGACACTGAACGGGGACTGGACAGGGAGGAGATACTGGATTAGCACTGGACAGAGACGGACGAGAATTTGGCAGGGACTGAACGGAGTTGGCGGGGAATGGGTAAGAACTGGGCTGACACTAGACGAGAACTTGGCAAGAATCAAAAAGGGGCAGGGGGGGCAGAGCTGGGACTGGACAGGGATTGGACGGGTACAGGATGTGTTCTAGACAGGTACTAGACGGAGACATTACAGGGATGATAGGGACTGGACAGGAACTGAACGAGGACTGGACGGGGACTGAACCGGGACTGGAGGTGACTGGCTTACGACCGGACGAGGACTTGACGGAGACTGAACGGTGGCAGTGATTAGACGGAGACTCGACCGAGACTGGACTTGAACAAGATGGGAACTGGACGTGACGTGAACACGACTAGACAAGGACTGATTAGGGAGCGAACGAATTCTTGCTAAGGACTGGACGAAGACTGAACTGGGACAGGGTCGAGGATGGACATGGACAGACCGGAGAATGAACGAGGACTGAACGGACACTGGACGGAACTGGACGGTGATTAGGCATGGAGATACTAGATCGGGACTGGGTTCTGTGAGAGAGACGCAAGTGACCGGGTACATCCTGCCTCGAACGGTGGAATCAATTTAATCATGTAAGTTTAACCTTTGTTCACTGACTTGTGGTTTACATTCATATATTTCAAGAGCAAATGGAGAAATCTGAGTTTTGCGATCAATGGATGGTTTCCAACACAGCCCGTCAAACAGATCGCTTGCAGGTGGTGGCGGGCGGAACACGGGGAACTCGCACCCTGATGATTGGAACTGATCATCTCCATGTTTCTGTCTTGGTCTCTCTTCAGTGGCCAAAGGACGCAGCCTGAATGTCGCACATTATTATGTCAAGTTACATTAATATATTTGTCCTATACGCCTAATTTGTTGCTTGATTACCTCACCTAAACTCTTTTCTCCCTCGATAAAAGCTTATTCCTGAATTCACCTTGTACACACTATGTACAACTATTTTTTTCAAGAATTATCATTCGATTTATTGATTCTCAATGACGTTCAGATAACAGCTAAAAACAAGATCCAACGCGCAATGGTACCGACAACAAAGAACGCAATCCTTATCAAAATGGGTAACCCTACTCAACCGGAGACGATCGCATCATGAAGTTGACTAGAAATAAACACGAAATGCAAAATAGACTAAACCAAGCGGCCGGCCTTTCCGAGCTCGAAGCTGAGAACTTCAGTGCAACCCTCAGTACAACCGATGGGCAACCAACAAGTCTCCAGGTTTGTGTTAAAACCAAGACCTATCTCAGTCATGACCCGAGCGATGCTTGAACATTATTCGACTCAGAAGTTTTGTACACTGAAGATTTTATTTAATCCCCTCTCGTTGTACCCGTTCTCATGCGAGACCAAGGCAATAAGCTCATTAGACATGTCTCATATAAGAAACGTTCCATGGCTCGATGACTGGCTGCTTAGAGCTGAATCCACTGGACATACCTGTACTGGGTCTGGATAGGTTCATCATCCTAACTATCTACCTTCCTACTGCTCAGTAGCGGTGTGAGTAATGGCCTAATGAACGCGTATTAGAGGCTATCGTAAGGAAAGGTAGATTGCAAGGTGGAGAAAACAGTCCAGAACAGCCCATAACAGTCCAGAACACTTACACCAATCATCATCAAAGTGGCGGCAGACGGACTTCTTACTAAGTAAACATTATCACATGATTATCTTATTCAGAAGCTATGATGACGTCTAGAACCAATCCAATTGCATTATCAAACTCTATTCCTTCTTTGATAAGATTTTTTATGCATTAACTTGTAAAGTTTAAAACTATATTTAATTTATTGTTTGAATTTAATGCTCCTGTTTTTAGCACGCATTTTCACCTAGGTGTAAAGGGATTATTAACTTCGTCATCAACGTTGAATAAGGATATTTAGCATAACAGGAAAGTGATACGCGGAAAATAGGATGCCCGTGAGGATGAAATTCACCTTTTGCCAGCGCTTTGCCGTACCATTGTGGTCAAATGCCATATAAATGCCTACTGACGTGGCACAGATGAGTAGAATCTATTGAAAAAAGTGTGACTGAGTGTGGTAACGTTGAAAGGCACAGGATAATGTTCTAATGAATCGCTTTTGACTAGAAATGATATGCCTTACATTTGCATTAAAGATGCATGTCGTGTATACAATAAGTTACAAATGAAAGAATACGGCTGTATAAGAGTTTTGTTACACAACATCGATTTTCATTTAGGATGGCGCACAATTTAGAAGGTTTGCGTGCTTATTCAAGTTGGATTGTTCGTCCAGGCTTGCACTGATGAACTATTCTCGTTTCATTAGCAAGTGGCTGGTCTTTCAATTGGACCTGGGGGTTGGTGACGGGTCTCAGATTCTTGAAAAACATCAATACTTTCGTCATGTCGACGTTTAGTGTCAGCTCGTTAGATGCGAACCAATTTGAAATGTGCATCAATTAGTTGTTAAAGTTTCTCTGATCAAGATGAACACTCTTCATCCAATTGTCATCACATTCACATTTCATCCAATTGTCATCACATTCACATTTCATCCAATTGTCATCACATTCACATTTCATCCAATTGTCATCACATTCACATTTCATCCAATTGTCATCACATTCACATTTCATCCAATTGTCATCACATTCACATTTCATCCAATTGTCATCAACAAAATATAAATACTCAATACAATTATGATGGCAAAATTTTATTGTTCCCATAATCGGAAGCGTTGTTCAAGTTTATAAGAGCTGCATCAGTGACTTCTTCTTCATCGAATTCCTCGATATGAGTGAATTTGAGTCAGGCATGTTCGTTACGAGGATGCAATGTGTTCATATTATCCATTTTGGGGGGGTGGGGGTGAAGGGCCCCCTAAAATTCCGAAAGTTTAGTGACCCTGTAGAAATTGAGAGGGATTGATATCGATTAGTGTACATGAGTGTGTAAACTACATTTTGGTTTGTGAATGGTACGGTTTGTATTGGGTCGACTAATGATGATAGTTTTACATTGTGTGAACTGGGTTTCTAAGACGATTTGGTGATTTGGGCGGGTGTAATCATTGTTGGTGAGTATTGAACTTGTGTTGGAGGTATCGATTAACGTAAATGTAAATCGAAACGCAAGTCGGTCAGAGTTATAAGTAATTAGAGGATAAATATTGAATGTGTTTGCATATAGAAGAAGTTCTTGTAATTATTGGCCGTGAGTATTGAACATGTTTTGGTGGTATCGATTGGTTGGTTTGCTGAGTGTTTATGGACGTATATTACTGTATGTTGGGTGTGTATGTTTGAGGGTGTATGATGTTTGTTTGTGTTTTTATTATGCTTTTAATATAAATTTTATTAGGAAAGTACGTTCACGACAGCTGAAATTTTATGAGGAATTGGATGAGCAGTCATTATGTTGCCCGTTCATGGTTTCCTTTGAGTTGGGATAATAAGTGCGTATATACATATACGGTTATTATTATTTATTGAAGAAAATGCCTGATCATTATTAGCATGGGCAAATATTTTGACAGGGCATATTAAATATCATTGCTACACACACGTTACCCTGGCATGAAATTTGATTTCCGGTCATCTTCATGACGAATTTTTTGGCGATATGGTCGTTTTTATTTAAATTACGCTTGTTAGATATTTATTCTTCGATTTGGGCTTTACTCATATCAAAGTTCTCCTCCGGCTCTATAGTTTTTATCAATATTTAGCAGTTTATG
>SDVV010010101.1:0-16401 GCA_016164225.1 Gammarus roeselii
TGCACACCAAGTCTGCTAACATCAAGACGTCACCAATTGCTCCCATATACTGCACACCAAGTCTGCTAACATCAAGACGTCACCAATTGCTCCCATATACTGCACACCAAGTCTGCTAACATAAAGACGTCACCAATTGCTCCCATATACTGCACACAAAGTCTGCTACCATTAAGACGTCACCAATTGCTCCCATATACTGCACACCAAGTCTGCTAACATTAAGACGTCACCAATAAATCGTGAACCCAGCAAACGGCGACCAGCGTTGAATAGTCTCGTTGGTTCAGATCACAGGAACAAGCGTTGAATAGTATCGTCACTTCAGATCACAGGATCAAGCGTTGAATAGTATCGTCAGTTCAGATCACAGGAACTAGCGTTGAATAGTATTGTTAGTTCAGATCACAGGATCTAGCGTTGAATAGTATCGTCAGTTCAGATCACAGGAACTAGCGTTGAATAGTATCGTTAGTTCAGATCACAGGAACTAGCGTTGAATAGTATTGTTAGTTCAGATCACAGGAACTAGCGTTGAATAGTATCGTCAGTTCAGATCACAGGAGCTAGCGTTGAATAGTATTGTTAGTTTAGATCACAGGAACTAGCGTTGAATAGTATCGTCAGTTCAGATCACAGGAACTAGCGTTGAATAGTATTGTTAGTTCAGATCACAGGATTTATCCTTTTCTCTATCATTCCTTCGGAAATAATGAACACGGGAACGCTAAATGTTACTGATAACAGAGAAGTAGTTCCCGTGTGAGATGATGACCCCATGGAGGTCTAAAGTGAGCTCAGACGCAGTCCTCACATTTATTCGTTACAATGTAACTGATATGAACGTCATTGTGCATAAATTGTAATTAATATTACCATTTTAAATAAGGATATAAAGTGAAACTTCCGTAAAATATGAACAATGATGCACTACAACATAGCATCGGTGAGTTTAAAAGTCCTGCAGGGGCCTTGCTGGTGACTGGTCGTTGGTGACGGCAGACCACGTGGCACAGTGTTATTAGACTGGACACTGGCCCGCTGGTGAAGTGGTGGCTGGCCGTTAGTGACGACAGACCACGTGGCACAGTGTTATTAGACTGGACACTGGCTCGCTGGTGAAGTGGTGGCTGGTCGTTGGTGACGGCAGATCACGTGGCACAGTGTTATTAGACTGGACACTGGCGAAGTGGTGGCTGGTCGTTGGTGACGGCAGACCACGTGACACAGTGCCATTAGACTGGACACTGGCTCGCTGGTGAAGTGGTGGCTGGTCGTTGATCACGGCAGACCACGTGACACATTGCCATTAGACTGGACACTGGCTCGCTGGTGAAGTGGTGGCTGGTTGTTGGTGACGGCAGACCACGTGACACAGTGCCATTAGACTGGACACTGGCTCGCTGGTGAAGTGGTGGCTGGTCGTTGGTGACGGCAGTCCACGTGGCACAGTGCCATTAGACTGGACACTGGCTCGCTGGTGAAGTGGTGGCTGATCGTTGGTGACGGCAGACCACGTGACACAGTGCCATTAGACTGGACACTGGCTCGCTGGTGAAATGGTGGCTGGTCGTTGGTAACAGCAGACCACGTGGCACAGTGCCATTAGACTGGACACTGGCTCGCTGGTGAAGTGGCGGCTGGTCGTTGGTGACGGCAGACCACGTGACACAGTGCCATTAGACTGGACACTGGCTCGCTGGTGAAGTGGTGGCTGGTCGTTAGTGACGCAGACCACGTGGCACAGTGCCATTAGACTGGACACTGGTTAGCTGGTGAAGTGGCGGCTGGTCGTTGGTGACGGCAGTCCACGTGGCACAGTGCCATTAGACTGGACACTGGCTAGAATTACATTAACTGCTAATTGTCACAACACGAGTTAGATACGATTTGTAGCTGATTATTTGTCCTTCGAGAAAAATGAACTAAATTCTTCGCCATTACTGAAGGAATACTTTTTTCATTATTGAAGTAATAGTTCAATAATGTGTAAGTTCATAGCTTCGAAACAGGTTGCACAAATGCTCTCTGAGGTGATCTTAGAAGGGACCCCCAACATCTCTATTTCCATATAATTTGATCTACAATACCATCGTCTTAACCTGCTCTTCATGATCACCAAATCTGGGGCTCTCGACGCGGTGTGATTGTAGAATAAGAATATTATAGAATATAATCTATCAGGCTAATTAACTGTGCTCAGCGTTAGTTAGATGCAAAGTTGTGCATTCTTTAACATATACTTTTTCGGGAACGGCCAGATGCAGACGTAGTAAGAGACATGTTCACCAGCGATGCAAGACGGGTGCATTGAATATATCCTCAATGCAGAGGTAGTATGAGACACTTGGTTGCCAGCAATGCAGGAAGGGGGCATTGAATGGGCTTAATGGTAAGGTAGTAAGGGGCAGTTGATTGCCAGTATTGCAGGAAGGACGCATTGGATGGGCTCAATGCAGAGATAGTAAGGGACACTTGATTGCCAGCAATGCATGAAAGGGGCATTGAATGGGCTCAATACAGAGGTAGTAAGGGACACTTGATTGCCAGCAAGGGCATTGGATGGGCTTAATGCGGAGGTAGTAAGGGACACTTGATTGCCAGCAACGCGGAAAGGGGGCATTGGATGGGCTCAATGCAGAGGTAGTAAGGGACATTTGATTGCCAACAATGCAGGAAAGGAGCATTGAATGGGCTCAATGTAGAGGTAGTAAGGGATACTTTATTGCCAGCAATGCAGAAAGGGGGCATTGGATAGGCTCAATGGAAAGGTAGTAAGGGACACTTGATTACCAACAATGCAGGAAGGGAGCATTAGATGGGCTCAATAGAAAGGTAGTAAGGGACACTTGGTTGCCAGCAATGCAGGAAGGGGCATTGCATGGGCTTAATGAAGAGGTAGTAAGGTACACTTGATTACCAGCAATGCAGGAAGGGGGCATTGAATGAGCTCAATGGAAAGATAGTAAGAGACACTTGATTGCCATTAATGCAGGAAGGGGGCATTTAATGGGCTCAGTGGAAAGGTAGTACGGGACACTTGGTTGCCAGCTATGCAGGAAGGGGCATTGAATGGGCTCAATGGAACGGTAGTAAGGGACACTTGATTGCTAGCAATTCAGGAAGGGGGCATTGGATAGGCTCAATGCAGAGGTAGTAAGGGACACTTGATGGCCAGCAATGCAGGAAGGAAGCATTGAATGGGCTCAAAACAGAGGTAGTAAGGGACACTTGATACCAGCAATGTAGGAAAGGGGCATTGAATGGGCTCAATGGAACGGTAGTAAGGGCACTTGATTGCCAGCAAAGCAGGAAGGAGGCATTGGATGGGCTCAATGGAAAGGTAGTATGGGACGCTTGGTTGCCACCAATGCAGGAAGGGGGCATTGGATGGGCTCAATGGAAAGGTAGTAAGGGACACTTGGTTGCCAGCAATGCAAGAAGGGGCATTGAATGGGCTCAATGGAAAGGTAGTAAGGGACACTTGATTGCCAGCAATGCAGGAAGGGGACAGTGAATGAGCTCAATGGAAAAGTAGTAAGGGACACTTGGTTGCCAGCAATGCAGGAAGGGGGCATTGAATGGGCTCACTGGAAAGGTAGTGAGGAACACTTGATTGCCAGAAATGCAGGAAGGGGGCATTGAAAGGCTCAACGCAGAAGTAGTAAGATGCACTTGATTGCCAGCAATGCAGGAAGGGGCATTGGATGGGCTCAATGCGGTGGTAGTAAGAGGCACTTGATTGCCAGCAATGCAGGATGGGGCATTGAATGGGTTCAATGGAGGGGTAGTAAGTTACACTTGATTGCCAGCAATGCAGGAAAGAGGCATTGAATGGGTTTAATGCGGAGGTAGTAAGAGGCACTTGATTGCCAGCAATGCAGGATGGGGGCATTGAATGGGTTCAATGGAGGGGTAGTAAGTGACACTTGATTGCCGGCAATGCAGGAAAGAGGCATTGAATGAGCTCAACGCAGAGGTAGTAAGATGCACTTGATTGCCAGCAATGCAGGAAGAGGGCATTGGATGGGTTCAAAGCGGAGGTAGTAAGAGGCACTTGATTGCCAGCAATGCAGGATGGGGGCATTGAATGGGTTCAATGGAGGGGTAGTAAGGGACACTTGATTGCCAGCAATGCAGGAAGGGAGCATTGAATCGGCTAATTGCAGAGGTAGTAAGGGATATGTTCGCCAGCAATGCAGGAAGGGGGCATTGAATGGGCTCAATACAGAGGTAGTAAGGGACACTTGATTGCCAGCAATGCAGGAGGGGAGCTTTGAATGAGCTCAATAGAAAGGTAGTAAGGGACACTTGATTACCAACAATGCAGGAAGGGAGCATTAGATGGGCTTAATGGAGAGGTAGTAAGGGACACTTGATTACCAGCAATTCAGGAAGGGGGCATTCAATGGGCTCAATGGAACGGTAGTAAGGGATACTTGATTGCCAGCAAAGCAGGAAGGGGGCATTGTATGGGCTCAATGGAAAGGTAGTATGGTACACTTGGTTGCCAGCAACGCAGGAAGGAGGCATTGAATGGGCTCAATGGAAAGGTAGTAAGGGACACTTGGCTGCCAGCAATGCAGGAAGGGGGCATTGAATGGGCTCAATGGAAAGTTGGTAAGGGACACTTAGTTGCCAGCAATGCAGGAAGGGGGCATTGAATGGGCTCAATGGAAAGGTAGTAAGAGACACTTGATTACCAACAATGCAGGAAGGGAGCATCAGATGGGCTCAATAGAAAGGTAGTAAGGGACACTTGGTTGCCAGCAATGCAGGAAGTGTGCATTGAATGGGCTCTAGGGAGAGGTAGTAAGGGGCACTTGATTGCCAGCAATGCAGGAAGGGGGCATTGAATGGGCTCAAGGGAGAGGTAGTAAGGGGCACTTGATTGCCAGCAATGCAGGAAGGGGGCATTGGATGGGCTCAATGCAGACGTAGTAAGGGACATGTTCGCCAGCAATGCAGGAAGGGGGCATTGGATGGGCTCAATGCAGAGGTAGTAAGGGGCACTTGATTGCCAGAAATGCATGAAGGGGGAATTGAATGGGCTCAGTGCAGAGGTAGTATAGGGCACCTGATTGCCAGCAATGCAGGAAGGGGGCATTGGATGGGATCAATGCAGAGATAATAAGGGCCACTTGATTGCCAGCAATGCAGGAACGGGGCATTGAATGGGCTCAATGCAGAGGTAGAAAGGGACACTTGATTGCCAACAATGCAGAAAAGGGTATTGGATGGGCTCAATGCAGAGGTAGTAATACGCGTATGCTCCCCAACTTTGCAGGAAGGAGGTATTGAGTTTGCTTGCTTTATTGCAAAGACAGACAAAAGCATTTGTTTGCTGGGGATACATGAAGAATACAGTCGTCGGCAATTTAGAAGGGAGACATTGAGTAAGCACATTGCAGCGGTAGTAAGAGGTAATGTTCGACAGTTATGCAACATGGAGACATTGAGTTTTCTCACTGCTTCTTGTTAGGCAGCAATGAAGAGCAGTTGCCTTGATATGCTTTCGTTTGCCAGCCATTAAAGTCGGAGACATTGAGTGACCCCGGTGTATTGCAGAGGTAGTAGGCAACACTTGTTAGGCAGCAATGAAGAGCAGTTGCCTTGGTATGCACTCGTTTACCAGCCATTAAAGTCGGAGACATTGAGTGACCCCGGTGTATTGCAGAGGTAGTAGGCAACACTTGTTAGGCAGCAATGAAGAGCAGTCGCCTTGGTATGCACTCGTTTGCCAGCCATTAAAGTCGGAGACATTGAGTGACCCCGGTGTATTGCAGAGGTAGTAGGCAACACTTGTTCGGCAGCAATGCAAGAAAGAGGCATGGAGAGGGCGCCTTTCAGAGGTGGTACCAGATGCCCTTGTATACTTTAGGGAAAGATTTATTGGCCTTGGTCACACTGCTCAATAATTGAAAGCACGTGTATAAATTAATGCAAATAAGCAATTCAAAAAAGTAAAGCAATAATGAATTAGATTTAATTAATAAAATCAAGAAAAGTAAAAATACGTCGGTCCGCATCATCAATTTAGGAGTGAAAAAAATTTAAGAATTTTTTAGGAACTAAGCACTCACTGGAAAGTAACATATATGATAATAAGAAAGCTTTGGGCCATGCACCGAAATAATATGAACAAGGGAAGCTATCGCACAATTGACTCATCAAAATAGGACATTATTGCGAGTGAAAGTATTTATTGTCTTGTTTTACTTTTATAGTGTACATATACAGACGCCAACAGAAGCACTATGTGTTACCATGGCTCGAACTCTTGACTAGCAACACTATACGAGGGGCAATGCAGTCGGCCTTTCCCTCCACTCGGCCATCGCGTCCGTACGATTAACATCAAATCACCCCAATGCTCCCCTACCCAAAGGCTCAAACACTAGTGTTCCTCCCTGTAGTCAGCCTCGGAGCACTTCTGATTGTGAGTGGCGGCGGGAGCCATGGTCTCCTGCTTGCAATGGCGGCGGGAGCCATGGTCTCCTGCTTGCATTGGCGACGGGAGCCATGGTCTCCTGCTTGCAATGGCGACGGGAGCCATTTTAAGGATTTAAGGATTTAAAGGATTTGAAAGGATTTAAAATTTAGTCATGGTCTCCTGCTTGCATTGGCGACGGGAGCCATGGTCTCCTGCTTGCAATGGCGACGGGAGCCATTTTAAGGATTTAAGGATTTAAAGGATTTAAAAGGATTTAAAATTTAGTCATGGTCTCCTGCTTGCAATAGTGACCGGAGCCATGGTCTCCTGCTTGCATTGACGACCGGCGCCATGGTCTCTTGCTTGCAATGGCGACAGGAACCATGGTCTCCTGCTTGCAATGGCGACAGGAGCCATGGTTTCCTGCTTGCAATAGCGACGGGAGCCATGGTCTCCTGCTTGCAATGACGACAGGAGCCACGGTCTCCTGCTTGCAATGGCGACAGGAGCCATGGTCTCCTGCTTGCAATGGCGACAGGAGCCATGGTCTCCTGCTTGCCTGTTTTATGCTAGACTTCACAGTCCGAATTTATCGATGTTTTTTATTCGGAATTTCGGTCCTGTTTAAAACTGCATTTACTACATAATTGTTTCGGTAAGAATACCATTAATGGTTAATGCTGTTGGCACACTTTCAAAGAGTGATAAGATTTGTGTACAAGGCGTCGATAAAGGCGACCTGAGTAACGTTGCCACTTATTTCTTGGTAAGTAAATGCTATTGGATGATCAGCAATGCGGTTCGCCGACAGTATAGCTCTTCGATCAAATTATGTACTGAATTTATGTAAGTGCATTCATCTTAGTACTAGCAAAGGAATTGCACACGTCAACATGAACATTCATATCCATTTTATTCATGATATCACAAATTTCCTGGAGAAGAGGATTAGCAACGAATTATTGAAGAAAACGGAATTTTAGTGTGAGAAAGGGGCATACACAAAATTCCCCATCTGGCATCATCGCCCTAATATGTATGCCCTCTAAGACCACCCCATCGAACAGTCACTCTATCTAGTCCGTCGGTACACTGGTACCAGATATAGCGTTAATTCTCCTCATGAGTACAGTCGCCAGCTAACCCTCGCCGAAATTGAGATTAATTTCAATCCTAGTATCCACAGTTTTGCCTATTTCTGTGTCCATTTTGGAAAATTTGTCAAATACGTGTACGCTTTGGTGAATGAAAGATCCTTTAGAAATAAATAAAAAAGCTTTGGTAGCAATTTGAAAAAAAATATCATCAGTTATTCATTAGGTATCAAAAATGTTTGTCAAAAGTTGTCAAACATATTTTGAAATGTTTGGCTGAATAATGTATCAAAACGCATTTATTCCCGTTGGCTCGTTTCTCACAAACAATTTCTCATACAAAATATGACTTTAATAAAAACTAGCTTACCCACCGTACTTAATCTTAGTTAGAGTTCATTTAATTCAAAACTGATTGTTTTAATCGTAATACTTTTCAAGGATTTCACTGTCAGCGAACTTTTGCTACCATTGTGCATAGGCTATGCTCCAGCTAAGATGGGGAAGCGGAATTTGATGAATACACTAATAAGGTCAATAAAAACCTACATTGAAGTTGCGGAAAAGTTTCTATACCAAGAAGTTACCTCGCTTGGATTTCTCTCAGGACCCTCATTGGTGAAATAAAAGTGAAGATTTTAGCTGGTGAATTTCCACAAGGTTTAAACCAAGTCTGTCAATATAACACATTATTTTTTCAACTCTGTTTAGACTACAAGTAATTTAATTTTCTCTGTTAAATTGCCAGAGAGCAAATTATATCTTTTTACGCAGAGGTAAGAAGAGTTTGGAGCCACGTCGTCTTGTATCGATTCTCAGACCACAGCAGCCTGAGACCAACTCTTCACTACTAAACCACTCAATGCCGGCTGAGTGTCGGCGATAAAATTGGTAATTATTTGCAGTATGTGATAGTTGTTACAGTAACAGACAAATTACGTTTATACAGCAGCTAAATCATCTGACAATTTAACATAATTTCGAATAAATTTTATTTTATTTAACGCATACTTGAATAAACGACAGCTCGTCCGTCAAATGACATATATAATATACGACCAATCTCTTATAATTGAGGAGGCTCTAAATATTCCTGGTGTAGACATTTTAATTGTCAAAGTCTGATCAAACAACAGCCAGAGAAATAGTTGGTCCGGGAAATGAATATTACAGGAACAAAAAAAATAATAATAATTAAGCGTCATTTTGAATATTTTTTTCCCATAAAAGCAAAAAATATCATTCAAACAAATGATATTGCAGATGAAATGCAATTTCTATGTCGATTCAACATTTTTTTATTGCTGTCCAACGAAACGAGACCTTTCTTCAGAGCATCAATACTCATAGAGGGAGGAAAAATGTTCAAGCAGTGTGAAGCGATTATTTCTTGAAGCATTCTAAACACTGACCACAGTGGGAGTCTGCTCTAAACACTGATCACAGTGGGAGTCTGCATATGTCCGTATGTGTATCCGTAGGATGAACTGTTAAAAATAATCATGTAGTTTAAACAAAATTTGTCTTGCCACCTCTTGGTCATATTTGCATTTATGAACTGTTATGCGATAAAGAATTCTAACCTTTAAGCTGTAACATTAGTGGGACGGAGACCAGGCTGCGTTATGTCACTCTGGCTATTTAAATTCTGCATGGATAGAGTTGTCAGGGAGGTGAACGCGAGTTGATAAAGTCGTGACTCGAAACTGTTGGGAGCAAATGAGTGGAGTTGGCAGTTGAATCAGTTGCTATTTGCGAATGATACGGCACTGATGGCGGATTCTGAGGAGATGTTGTGTAGGCTAGTGCCGGAGTTTGACAGATTTGGTGAGACGAGGAAGCAGCGAGTTAACGTGGGAAAGAGTAACATAATGAGATATTATTAGGAATATTGATTCGAGCAGAATTAGGGTCCTCCTAATTGGAGAGTTGATGTAGGAAGCTCGGTGTTTCAAGAACCTATGCTCTCATGTGGTAAAGACTGAACTAGTTGGGTAAATATCCCAACTGTGCTCTACGGAGATGAGACTTGACGGGCGAGAAAAGAAGGTTGCAGGTTTCCGAAAGGAAATATTTGAGGACCAAGGCTGGAGTGACGTGATCGAATTAGAAGGCGGAGAAGTTAAGGGACAGAGTAGATTTACGTGTTCTAAGACGGTTCGGGCACAAGGTGAGAATATATGATGGAAGATTGGTAAAAATAGTGATGAAAGCAAAGATGACTGGACGTAGGCCTAGAGGTAGACCAAAGTTTGTGTGGATGGATGACGTGGGTAGGGTGACGGACGTGGGTAGGCTGTGGAAGGTGGGGACGGTCACTATGAAGCAGCAGGGGCAAAACAGTTTTATTGTCGGGCCCTGCAACTGACACTGACCTCGGGCAGCACTCCTGACCAGAGTGTGTGTTGCTAGGTCTCCCGGCCGGCCCTTTTGGCCGAAAAGGGCTAAGTTTGTTTGAGTGCGAGTGTATGAGAGGAGTGTAAGTTGCGCCTTGACGTCGGAAACCCTCCTTCCTGGAGGATTCGACCTAGTGTCTGTGTATGTGTCTGTATTAGTAGGTATTGCCAGACAACAGAAGCCACGTCTACAGATTATCTGTATTAGGAGGTATTGCCAGATAACAGAAGCCACGTCTACAGGTTATCTGTATTAGTAGGTATTGCCAGACAACAGAAGCCACGTCTGCAGGTTATCTGTATTAGTAGGTATTGCCAGACAACAGAAGTCACGTCTACAGGTTATTTGTATTAGCAGGTACTGCCAGACAACAGAAGCCACGTCTACAGGTTATCTGTATTAGAAGGTTTGCCAGACAACAGAAGCCACGTCTACAGGTTATCTGTATTAGAACGTATTGCCAGACAACAGAAGCCACGTCTACAGGTTATCTGTATTAGAAAGTATTGCCAGACAACAGAAGCCACGTCTACAGGTTATCTGTATTAAAAGGTATTGCCAGACAACAGAAGCCACGTTTGCATGTTATCTGTATTAGTAGGTATTGCCAGACAACAGACGCCACGTCTGCAGGTTATCAATATTAGTAGGTATTGCCAGACAACAGAAGCCACGTCTATAGGTTATCTGTATTAGAAGGTATTGCCAGACAACAGAAGCCACGTCTACAGGTTATCTGTATTAGAAGGTATTGCCAGACAACAGAAGCCACGTCTACAGGTTATCTGTATCAGTAAGTATTGCCAGACAACAGAAGCCACCTCTGCAGGTTATATGTATTAGTAGGTATTGCCAGACAACAGAAGCCACGTCTACAGGTTATCTGTATTAGTAGGTATTGCCAGACAACAGAAGCCACGTCTACAGGTTATCTGTATTTGTAGGTATTGCCAGACACCAGAAGCCCCGTCTACAGGTTATCTGTATTAGTAGGTATTGCCAGACAACAGAAGCCACGTCTACAGGTTATTTGTATTAGTAGGTATTGCCAGACAACATAAGCCACGTCTACAGGTTATCTGTATTAGTAGGTATTGCCAGACAACAGAAGCCACGTCTACAGGTTATCTGTATTAGTAGGTATTGCCAGACAACAGAAGCCACGTCTACAGGTTATCTGTATTAGTAGGTATTGCCAGACAACAGAAACCACGTCTAGAGGTTATTCACTTTCAGCTATCTAAGAACATATGGTCAGGGATCCTGGACCCTCAACCAGCACCTCCTGAGACGAGTTGTTTACCCGTGCTTTATTGGGTGATGCATTACCATTTAATTTATTCACTATTTGACGCATATAAGAAATTAGATTTAACATGAAATTTATGGTGCAACAACGGCCAATAACTGACCAAATAACGGCCAAAACCATTGATTGTTATTTAAGCGGCTAATTGATTCAGTGACGCCTCACTAATCAAAAGACTTGGAAAAGTTCAATGTGTTTTATTAGAGGAGGCATAAAAAGAAAATTTGTTCAGTTGAAATCCTTTCGAACAACATGCTCAATTGTTTTTGTTGCCGAAACTAGGTAGGTATATTGAACAAAAACATTGCTTGACTGTTTTCTTGATCATTAATTGAAACTATGCTTGGAATTTCTACGAAACAACAGTCAATATATTTGAATGAAAATGGATAATATTCCAGACACAAATGCATTTTTCCAGAAGATTCATCGGGTAATTGGAACTGTGGGGATGACAGAATATTAGTTTTACCGTTATAAAGCGTTCACATCAAGTAGGATTAGTTAATTTGTTAATGTGTACGGTTGTTCATGTAAGAAAATTATAAAATCGAGAACCGTTCAAAAGATTCTCGGCAAAGTTAGATATTTAATTCCCATCATTTATTGCGACCAGCATGAGATTGTTTGTTGTTCAATGCTCATTTGACAAGAGAGATCGATAATTTGCTATGCGTTGAAAAACCCTTGCAAGTTCAATTTTATTAAAATATTTCAGTTTGTTTTCGCTTTTGTACCCTGAAGGACATTTCGTTTCATGACGGACAGTCGATGTGATAAAACAAGGACTATCTCGTACTACTTTCTCTTCAGTTCTACTACACCTGCAATCGTTTCTTTGAACAACATACACAAGACCTTCAGATAACTACAAAAATGCTCCAGATATCGCATTCCTGTTCCTACTGGAATTGGGATGCACGCTGGCTCGTGAGAGATGGGCTCCGATATCCTGCTGACTGGATTTTTTTATTGCCTCTATCATTCCCGAAAGGATGGGGAAGTTGGAGGAAATTGCTGATACCCAAATAATTTTCGACCAAACCTAATGTAAAAGTAAGACTCTTACCCAGAAATCCGTGTGTGCATTGCTGAATTTTTAATGATGGGGAGGAGAGGGGTCTGTGTGGGTGTCGCGGCAAACACCGGAACTGGGGATGGCAACAGAAGAAGAAGTGGAACTGTTTAGATTCACTTCCTAAATTTTTAATGCAATAAATAAAACTGTGCTTTGCGTAATCGTGTTTGATTTTTTTTTTATTATTGAGAGATACAAAACTTGAAAAAAATAGTATGCAAATATATTGTAAAGGATCAATGTATACTGCCAGAGAAAGAAGGAGGAGGAGGGTATATTTCCAGGGTACAACGATAACATTGCAAGTTTATATGTAAGAGTGTTGGGAACGGTAATAAACGATCGAAAGAGATTCGAAAAAGAGAGTGGTAAGAAAGCAGTCGCTGAGCAAGACATGATGACTTGGAGGAGGAGACGTGGGGGCATTCGAAGCACAAACAAACACAGCGCAATAACCTACTTGTCCCGTCTTGATGGTGGAGGTAGAAGTGATGATGGTGGGACGTTGGTTTGTTGTGGTGTTGTGTGGTGTATTTGGCGTGGTGGGTGGAGAGGGGGCCCGACGTACTTGGGTGGTGGTGGGGGGTGTCCAGCGTCAGGGTGCTGGGTCGCTTGGGCTCCTCGTGGCGCACGTGCTTCCTCGCCTGGCGCACCGCCACCGCAGGCATGGCGCCGATCATCCTCACCTGCGAGCACAGGTTTACACTGGGTTGGACTGGGAAGGTCGGGACATAGCTGCACAAATTAGAGTTAATAAATACATATTTACATTATTTTGTCCAAGTTTTGCCAGGAAGAGTTGGACAAATTACTCTGGAAATCTATATAGTTACATTCCAAGCCTAGCATATTTAGATTAGGTTAAGCTGGGTTAGATGAGGTTACCATTGAGCCCTAGCAGGCATGAGTTGGACGAACCGGGACTGCCTGAATGTAGTAGTTTTACAAAAAGCTCCATTTTGGTAGCATGTCTACACAATAACCGTAGCCTCTGCAAAGAACTGTGTTGTGTAGGCTCTACTACCAGTTATCTTGGGCGCAAGGGGTGGCCGTGTCAACTGCATCACTTCGGTACGAGGATTTCTGACGTGGGTGCCACGGCTGGCTCGGTCGCAATGGTCTATGAACTACACCATCCAATGAAGTAACAATCCCTACTTCCAGTACATGACGTACTGGAAGTAGTATTTCAACGGTGTCGTGAATCTATTGCGTCGGTATTTACATCTGTGTTGCGAGTTTACTGGGTTACTAAGCCTTTATGGGAAGCCCCGCAGGGCTGAGTTTGTAGCTCGTAAGTTGAGCGTATTTACGATAGCCCAGTCGGGCTGAGCTGCTGGCCAGTAGTGTAGTTGGAGGGGTTGTTTAATGTGTCTCTTTGCTAGTAATTATAACATTGTTTACAAAAATGGATTTATTGAAACACCCACCGACCAGTTACTGTGTAGACCGTGTACTGTAGCCGGTCAACATGTTAGACTGAGTACTGTAGCCGGTCAACATGTTAGACTGAGTACTGCAGCCGGTCAACATGTTAGACTGAGTACTGCAGCCGGTCAACATGTTAGACTGAGTACTGCAGCCGGTCAACATGTTAGACTGAGCACTGCAGCCGGTCAACATGTTAGACTGAGTACTGCAGCCGGTCAACATGTTAGACTGAGTACTGCAGCCGGTCAACATGTTAGACTGAGTACTGTAGCCGGTCAACATGTTAGACTGAGTACTGCAGCCGGTCAACATGTTAGACCGAGTACTGTAGCCGGTCAACATGTTAGACTGATTTCTGTAACCGGTCAACATATTAGACTGAGTATAGCAGCCGGTCAACATGTTAGACTGAGTACTGCAGCCGGTCAACATGTTAGACTGAGTACTGCAGCCGGTCAACATGTTAGACTGAGTACTGTAGCCGGTCAACATGTTAGACTGAGTACTGCAGCCGGTCAACATGTTAGACCGAGTACTGTAGCCGGTCAACATGTTAGACTGATTTCTGTAACCGGTCAACATATTAGACTGAGTATAGCAGCCGGTCAACATGTTAGACTGAGTACTGCAGCCGGTCAACATGTTAGACTGAGTACTGCAGCCGGTCAACATGTTAGACTGAGTACTGTAGCCGGTCAACATGTTAGACTGAGTACTGTACCTGATCAACCTATTAGACTGAGCACTGTAGCCGGTCAACATGTTAGACTGAGTACTGTTGCCGGCCAACATGTTAGACTGAGTACTGTAGTCGGTCAACTGTTAGACTGAGTAATGTAGCCGGTCAACATGTTAGACTGAGTACTGTAGCCGGTCAACATATTAGACTGAGTACTGTAGCCGGTCAACATGTTAGACCTATTTCTGTAGCCAGTCAACATGTTTGACTGATTACTGTAGCCGGTCAACATGTTAGACTGAATTTTGTAGCAGGTCAACATGTTAGACTGAGTTCTGTTGCCGGTCAACATGTTTGACTGAATACTGTAGCCGGTCAACATGTTAGGCTGAGTTCTGTAGCCGGTCAACATGTTAGACTGAGTACTGTAGCCGGTCAGCATGTTAGACTGAGTTCTGTAGCCGGTAAACATGTTAGACTGCGTACTATAGCCGGACAACATGTTAGACTGAGTTCTGTAGCCGGTCAACATGTTTGACTGAGTTTGTAGCCGGTCAACATGTTTGACTGAATACTGTAGCCGGTCAACATGTTAGACTGCATACTGTAGCCGGACAACATGTTAGACTGAGTTCTGTAGCCGGTCAACATGTTAGACTAAGTTCTGTAGCCGGTCAACATGTTTAACTGAGTACTGTAGCCGGTCAACATATTAGACTGAGTACTGTAGCCGGTCAACATGTTAGACTGAGTTCTCTAGCTGGTCAACATGTTTGACTGAGTACTGTAGTCGGTCAACATGTTTGACTGAGTACTGTAGCCGGTCAACATGTTTGACTGAGTACTGTAGCCGGTCAACATGTTAGACTGAGCACTGTAGCCGGTCGACCTGTTAGACTGAGTACTGGAGCCGGTCAACATGTTAGACTGAGTACTGTAGCCGGTAGACATATTAGACTGAGTACAGTAGCTGGTCAACATGTTTGACTGAGTACTGTAGCCCGTCAATATTTTAGACTGAATACTGTAGCTGATCAACCTATTAGACTGAGCACTGTAGCCGGTCAACCTGTTAGACTGAGTACTGTAGTCGGTCAACATGTTCGACGGAGTACTAAAGCCGGTCAACATGTTAGACTGAGTACTGTAGCCAACAAAACATGTTAGACTGACTACTGCAACAGACAAAACATGTTAGAATGAGTACTGTGGCAGGAAAGAAAAACATGTTAGACTGAGTACTGTAGCTGATCAACCTGATAGACTGAGCACTGTAGCCGGTCAACATATTAGACTGAGTACTGTAGCCGGTCAACATGTTAGACTGAGTACTGTAGCCGGTCAACATGTTAGACTGAGTTCTGTAGCCGGTCAACATGTTAGACTGCGTACTGTAGCCGGACAACATGTTAGACTGAGTTCTGTATCCGGTCAACATGTTTGACTGAGTTTGTAGCCGGTCAACATGTTTGCCTGAATACTGTAGCCGGTCAACATGTTAGACTGTATACTGTAGCCGGGCAACATTTTAGACTGAGTTCTGTAGCCGGTCAACGTGTTAGACTGCGTACTGTAGCCGGTCAACATGTTAGACTGAGTACTGCAGCCGGTCAACATGTTAGACTGAGTACTGTAGCAGACAAAAAAAAAACACATGTTAGACTGAGTACTGAAGCTGATCAACCTTTTAGACTGAGCACTGTAGCCGTTCAACATATTAGATTGAGTACTGTAGCCGGTCAACATATTAGACTGAGTACTGAAGCCGGTCAACATGTTAGACTGAGTTCTGTAGCCGGTCAACATGTTTGACTGAGTACTGTAGCCGGTCAACATATTAGACTGAGTACTGTAGCCGGTCAACATGTTAGACTGAGTTCTCTAGCCGGTCAACATGTTTGACTGAGTACTGTAGCCGGTCAACATGTTTGACTGAGTACTGTAGCCGGTCAACATGTTTGACTGAGTACTGTAGCCGGT